>JAANSQ010001803.1:0-13860 GCA_036850885.1 Lepidocyrtinus dapeste | reverse complement strand
AAAAAACATGTCAGAGTTTAGTGTGCAAATAAGAACGCCCCGGTTTTGTAACCACTGGTGAGTCACCAGTGGTAAAACTGTAAAACACACTCATCGAGTTACGAAACGGTTAATTAGTTTTTACTTACATAATCAACTACATTTTCGCCATATAAAATCCGGACTCAAGCTCATCCATCTACCTAGACTTTGACCTAATTCTAGCCCTAATATTGAACTTAAATGTAAAGCTCAGACTTGACTAGCAAACAAAGTACAAATCCTCCATCAGCAAATCCAGCTATATAATGGCGTCTACAATGAATTACCATAAGCATAGCTGGAATCATATGCATTAAAACTACAAACAAGTTGAATTGGTGTTTAGGACGAAAGTTTCTTAATGACCCCTTATCAAGGGCAGATGCACCTTTGATTGATTGATTATTCTTTTCCACTTCTACCATCATGACTCAATAATTCCAATCCATGAGGCAGAATTGATAAGCCTGTAAAAGCATTATATTGGGCTAATCTAACTTTAATTCATTATTAGAGTAACAACTTCATTTAAAATTATACAACACATAACGATCATTTTATCTTAAACATTTTCCATGAAATGACATGAAATATAAACACAAACCGAAAATTCATAGCAATAAAACATTACGCCTCGTAAATTGAGAACACGTCATAGTTTACGAAAAAGGTTAAAGTAGGACTTGTAGGAACTAGATTAAATTCATTAAATGCCACCCTTTGTTACAACAATCATGTTATTGTTGGCTCCACATGTTAATTTATAAAATTAGGAAATTAATCATTTTTCATAAAACAGGTGAGAAAAGCAGGGAGGGAGATAATCCTTTACTCCCAATTGTCTGAATCATCCAAATCCGCTGCGGGCGGAGTTGGTTTAGAAGCAGGTGCACTTGGTGTAGTCACTGGAGTTTGAGTGGGAGTTGGCTCCGCATCCCAATCATCCCCCGTAGCAACTGGAGTCGTTGTTGAAGCTGAAGTATTGGCTGCCACAGGTTTCGGAGCGGGGGTCGTTGGCGTTGCCCAGTCATCATCGTCTTTGACTTCAGTGGTGGGAGCTTTTGGAGCAGGAGTACTTGTAGACGAAGACCCCCAATCATCCCAATTGTCTGATATCGATGATTCTCCTCCCAACGGAGTCGCATTCGCGCCACTGCCCCAATCGGAGCCTGTATTGGAATTATCTCCCCAGCTGTCTGTCCTTGGACGTTTGAACTCACCGCGACCGCCACCTTCAGCCAAACGTAAACCACAAATATTTAAATATTATTCAATTATGTAAATTCTAAGAAAATAGTTAACTTACCTCTTCCGCCTCCTCCTCGACGTCCTCCATTATTCCTGGGCTGTGGGCACTCCCGCGACATGTGTCCCTCTTCTCCACCTTAATTTCAGAGATTCAAGTAATTTAACACTGGATACCTTTTCCAACAATTACAAAGACTCACAGTTAAAGCAGGCACGTCCTCCTCCGCCACCACCACTACCTCGTCCCGCTCCACGGCCACCACCACGTCCTCCTCTCCCTCCTCTTCCGAAATCAGAGCTAGGTGATTTGAAGGCCTTCTTATCCTCCTCAAACTTTTTCAGCATCCTGACCAGTTCCAACAACCGAAGTCCCATTTTCAGAGAAAAAATTTGAACCGGAGCAATCCTGCCTCCACTGAGCAGCATTGCCTGTTGCGTTTCGAATTCCTACGTGAATCAAAAACTTATACTTTAAAACGGATACATGTGCAGTGCGTCGAATTTATACAAGTCACACGCTAACCGCTTGTTGCACATGGCCAACTTCATCTTCGAACCCCCGGCTGACAAAGAAACTTTCTATTTGTGACATAGTCCAATTCATTGGATTGGGACCTCCACTCGTACGACCTCCACCCATTGGAGATTGCAAATACGCTGATGCAGTCAAGAAAAGCAATTAAAATAATCATAATCATGCGCAACTTTCAAATCTTAATTTTATCAACACTTTTGTAAACTCATTTGCTTACCTGCCAATTGGGGAGGAATATATGGCATTCCTGTATTGAATCCGTGTGGTGGCAAACCATGTGCATAACCTGGTGTTGCAGGTGGGGGGCTAGTATACGATCTATTAAAGGATGGAGTATGGTGTGGCGTCATCGGAACGGGATCTGGAGAAAACCTCGGATCAGGATGGTGGTGCACTGGTTGGGCTCTTTCATCCCTATAAGTAACTCTCTGGAGTCTTCTCCCATCTTGACTCATTCCCTCGGGCCTCGGACCCCCTAATCTCGGATCTGTGGGGGGAGGCGCAGACGTCGGCGTCCCGTTAGTAGGGATTGGAATAGGAGTGGGGAAGGTAGATGGAGGCGATTCGTCGGTACTTGATCCTTTCAGCATTTTGAGAAAAATCAGATGTTCATACTACAACAACAATACACATCAACAAATTAAAGCCAAACTCCAACTCTAAAAAATTTAATGATCAACAGCGCCGACTAACAATACTACAAACTATTTCTCTCGAACTTTTAGTCGATTTGTTACTGTAAAATTCGGATCTTAGACTCGGAAATTCTTGAATAAATTAAAGCTAACAAAAGGCACTCTTCGATCAGAAAATAAACTGGTCATACACAAGCCAATTCTGTCGCACGAATGAATTTTTCGGTGTTTCGTTTTTGCTGTTGAGTCTGGAAGTGGATGAAAAAAAACAAACATGAAAAAGAAGGAATGCAATAGGTAGCTGAGGTCTATGCTCCTCTTTCTCTAACTGTTGATGAAGTTATTCTAGCCTACACTAATTTAAATAAATAGATATGCGCCGTAGATGTACATTGTACAATTATGCAAATTCGTTTGTGGGTTCTTTCCCGCTAGCTCACCACCAACAGACCAACACCACCATCCGCCACACCAATTGATTGCAATAGGATTAGGGAATTGGGTGGTATTGATATTGAAAATGAATGCCCATGCATGCGCACGAAACAGAAACAAGGCAGGAGAGGTTGGGAGAGGTTTAGTTTTCCTAAGTAAACATGTTTTGCATTTGTTTTCATTTTTCGCGCCAAATCATCTTTTTGAAACTTTTTCTTCGAGGGTTGAAGCTGAAGCTTTCTTCAGATAGAAAATCTCGGGATGCCCCTTACACGCCAAGAAAATGAAAACGATGGCTTACAATTTCTGATTATGACATAAAGACAAAGTGAATATTACCCTGAGGCTAAATCTTTACAAAATTTCATTTTCTCCGCAGCATCATCGCCTTTTCTCATTTTTCGCATAGATAATTAGAATTAGAAAGATGAATCTTTATTAATATAATAGAAAGCCCAGGGGTGAAAAGTGTTTCATTATTATCATTTCGCTATAAAAAATTTAATGACCAATGAAAAACAGAATGTCAATCAATATCGGCTGCTTTGTTATTTCTTCGTTGTAGTCAACTCCAACAATGTCTGAATGACTGCAACTGCGCTTATTATACCCAGAAAAATTGTCATTAAAAGTGCCGACCACCAGTGCCGTTTCTAGCGATTTTCAATCTAATCTACATCCTTACATACCTTATTTAGATGCAAAATAGATATTTTATTATCATTCCCGACCGTTTAAAATTTTAAGTGTTTATTAAATATCACTGCATTTAGCCCGAGACGCCAGTAGAATGATAATGATCATCGTAAAGTTTCTCCGAACAAAAGATAACCTCTAAAGATGAAACATTCTGTAGAGTTGAAGACTGAGTAATTACAAAAGGTAAAAGATCTATTTTCCCCCATTCGATTCGAAATTCGAATTACGAACAGGTGCAGGCACATGCATCAAGCCGACTCACACCTTTTCAAAAGTCCCCTGCTGTTTTAATGGGTTACTGATTGTTGTCCTCCACATTGAAGTCTCTTCAAAGCGTTTTCTTCATCCACCTCTTGCGTACCCGTGCCGAGTTTAGAGATTTCAAAAACATTTTGGATAATGAATATCTTCAATTTCAATAGCATTAAGTCTCATCTTCTCACAAAGAAACTGTTCATTATCATCTTGTTCTGAAGACGCACACGCGCATCGTAAACTTGCAATTCCTATTAAGCCACGCCACAAGATTATGGTGTGGAGGTTGTCAGTCCCTATCCCTGTGAATGAGGAAGATGATGATGACGGAATTTATTTTTGGGGATGCAACCCTATCTTCTTCATCATTTGATCTTTTGAAAAAAGACTAGAATTTTTGCCATGTTTTATTAATAGCCTGGGTAAGATGCCGGCTTTGCAAATATCAGAGTACCTACGCTTCATGCTCCGCTTTGTATACAGAACCGCTTGTAAATAAAGACGCCTATTCATGCAAACGCTCACGATTTCGAAACCGTCTTCACTGAAAAATGCGAAACAGCCGAGATATAAAGAGATTAGGTTACACAGCCCGCTTCTCAATTTGCCAGTGAAGGTGCTACAATCCAGACAAAAAATACGGAAGCCAATCTGAGCTCGAGTTATTCAAAAGTAAAAAGGTCGTTTTCAAATTTTCCTACAACTCTAAACATCAGAATCGTAATAAATCACAAGTTGATGTAAAGGTTTCTAATTGTGCCATAAAAGTTTCCTTGTTCATGTGAAGTTCAGGATAATTATCAGAAATAGAAATCAAAACCAACAATCAATCATCATTGTGGACCAAGTCCAGAACTTTACGTTTGTAAACTGTGCTCATCATTAAAAGTTGGGATTCCAATCAAAAGGTACATAATTTAACAATTGGTAATGTTCTTTAATTATTCTTTACAGAATTTGGACAAAGCCAAAAGAATCAAGTAAATTAATCATGTTGTGCAGGCATGTGCACATACAACAAGTCAACGTATTCATTCATCCATTTCAAAAAATTCCTGTCTTCCATATTGCCCCATCATGTGTCATTACAATTTACGAAGTTTACTGGTGCCCATGACGAATTTCAATTTCCTAGAAAAGTAATTAAAATAGGTATCTTCCTCAGATCCATAACTGCTTCTGCTTGAAGACAAGTTACATTGTTGTCATCATCACCACGTCATCATCCTTTTACCTTTTCCCTAAACCTAAACTTTCTCAAAAAGCCTGAAACAATCATACTTTCAGGACGAGGGATTCGACAAGCACGTACCGGTACCGATACAAACCCTTAATTTACTAAGCATTCTAGGTTTCTAAAAAAACTTCAAATTGTCAAATCATCAAGTACGCACAGTAACAAAGTGCATTACCTTACACCAATTTTTTCTCAATTTCCCCGATTTAGATTACACTTAAAATTTAAAGCCGTTATAAGTCTACAATATACCTGGTACTTAACATAACAAGAAAAAGGCGTTTGTTTAGTAATTGTACACTCATGTTTTTTACACGATTTCCTCTTTTCCCCATTTTTCTGAACAATCCAAACTCCAAACCCAAAAAAGTCAAGTCAGTAAGCCACGCATACTCGTCTACGCACGCCTCCCAATTTAATAGGAAACCTACAATTTGACAATTAGAAAAGTGCTTTATACTTACCGATAATAACATGATTCATGATATGATCCTACCTGAGAAAAATGGTAGTTCTCATAAGCCCACCATGAATTTAATATAAAATATTTAAGTAAACTTTAAATTCCCATCCTGAATATTTGAGGACGACTCTTTCCCTACGTGTTTCACAGTGAGAGGATGACTTGGACAATTTATTTATTCGGTTCATCATCCTTTGTATGTACGTTTGTTGGTGTGACGTGCACCTGACATCTTCGTGAATATTTCTACGCCTTAGTAAATCCTCAAGCTCTTGGATATTGGCTTGACTCTCAACTTTATTTTCTGACTCATGTTCCACTTGAAATGGCAAAACAGAATAAAGCTGAATCCTATTCCATTCTTATTTCCCTAGAGAAAAAGAAGAAAACTTTACTGACTTGATTTCACTCCCCCTCCTCATTCATCATTCATAGAAATGGAGTGTACCTTAGACTTATAGTGAGTGGCAGGTTTTGAAAAAAAGTCGCCCAGTTCTTTACTACCCATTCTTTTTCGCCATTAGGTAGGAAAAAAGGGGTTGATCTCCTAATTGCATGGTCCAATAATTATCATTATTCTGAAAGAAATGAATAGTAAAATAGTAAAAACTATACAGAATATTCATTTACTTAGTCTTTACATATCCCATTCATCATTCCTACCCTTGAACAATGTGATCAGGATGGTTAATAGTAGCCATTTTTTCGCACTTGTTTGTCAAGAGAAAGAAAACGAGATCTTTTCTTAAAAAGGACCCAGTACCCTCCAACTCCAACTATAAAAGGAAAGCTAAGCAAGACTAGAAAATATGTGTCATTTTCAATTAAACAATTCATTATTGCGATTGGGATTCACACCTCATTCAAAATACTGGGTTAACGGATCATTCAGACATCTGCACCAATTGTCCTTAAGATTCCATTTTCATTTCATTCTTGCTTTCTGCTTCACCCTTTACAAGTAGGTTGTTATAGAAGGTACCAGGTATTTATCTAAATTATACAGTATTTTTAGGATTTTTAGAGGAATTTTAGAAAAAAAAACATAAGTGGCTCATAATTTCCTGATCATGATCATGTGCCATGTACCCATCTTTAACGTCTCTTATGTTCATGTGAGCTTAAAGAAAATGAAGAAAAGTGACAGATTGGCATAAAAACCGATAGCCAAAACGGAAGAATTGAAGTGAATGAGTCTGAGTGAGTGATGTCGAAATGAAAAGTAGGCCAGGTGATAAATAGAAGTAAATTAAATGGACTTGATTTCATTTCGAAATTTGCATCTTATACAGTCTAATGGTTACGCTAGCTTTCTTCATCTAAGGAATTCGAAACCGGTGCAGTTGATCATCGTACTTGTATTGCTTTTGGCGACGCTATTTTTGGCTTTGAAATTTTAAATTAGAATCCTTTGCCCTAGAGTCATAGGATATAAGGAAGGAGTGTGTGGCCAACTACGCAATTTTACAATTTTCATTTGATTGCCCAGCATGAGATGAGCCTAATCATCTAAGGAATGATGATCCCAACATAAACTATGTACGATTTCAGATGATGGTCATCATTGTCATGGTCACAAAAATAGCCTAGAGTGACATATAAAAATTGGTTGCTTTTGACATGTTGACTGATTACCCTCATCAAAACCACAAAGTGCATAGGAGATAGAAGAAGCCACGTTTTAAGATTCACTCGACTCACTCTGACTTATTGACTTACAACAATAGCTCAATAGCAGCTTAAGGAATGAATCATTGGTCAATTATTTTTAGAAGATGGGGATGTTGCCAGATATTGCAATTTTTTGTCACCTGTGGCTTTTACTTCTGTACCCATGTCCAATTTTACTTGTTCTCCTTTGCAACATTGCAACTGATATGATTTTTTGTCTTAGACATTGTCCCTTGGTCATTGTCATTGTGGCTAAGAGAGAAAGAAGAAAATTCGGAAATGGTTTTGCTTCGAGGAATGTTTCACTGTAAATACTAAGCTTAGTCAGTAGGTATTTGTGTTTTTGAATATGAAATGAAAGATATGGGGATGATGATGAGATAACAATGGAGGGTAAAATGATGATGAGCATGAAGAAGATTTGAGCTTTGATTGTTGGCTCCTTATTAGATCGCATGTGCAATGGTCTAAGAATATACCGTACCTATGGGGCAGTTAGGGCTAACAGGTGGATGGATGGTAAAGCATGTCGTGCATATCAAATGCCAAAACAGGAGAATCTGGGTCACTTGCTATTTTCGAGCTATTTTCCCCGTGTTTATGTCATTGATCAACCAAAGAGAAATAATAATGTATGGGCTGGATTCTATTATGTGTAGTTTCATATTGCCCCGGAAGAGAAATGAAGCTGATTGAGATAATTGCCATTGGGCTGGCTATTATAGCCTACGTGGAGTTGGCAAGGGGAGCTGTGTCAGTAGCCGGAAATGTGGGATCTAGTGACCAGCCAAAGTCTACCCTTCATCCGGTACATGTTGCAGTTCATGGAGTTGGAGGGGAACATCAGATGGAACCTAGATCGAGCTTTGCACCTACCAATACTAACGTAGTTACTAATGGAATGGGTGCTATGGCACCAGTGGCCAGTCCTGTAGCCTCTATATCGAGGTCAGGTCAAGTGATATATGCGCAGAATAGGGATTCCTACTCACAAGCAGCGTCCTCCGCAGGGTATTCCAATGGAGGGGGTGGTGCTGGAGGAGGAAGTGGTGGTAGTTCATCCAGCTATGGAGCTCCTAGCGGGGGAACTTCTTCATCTTATGGTGCACCTGGCCAGCAACAACAGGGCTCCATGACATACTATTATTATCACTATCCTGCTGGTGCGTCTCAACAATATGGCGGCGATACTACAGGTTAATCAACAATTTAATGAACTTAATTAAAAAATCTTAACAAAATAAAAATGGAAAAAATGTTCATGAATTACAGGGTATTCTGATGATGACGGCTTTGGATTTGACGGAGCTGGTTTAGGTGGTCTCGCAGGTGAGTAAACTCCGCCAAGTACCATCCATCTGCCATCTAGTAACAAAAGCAGAAGTGAAGCTTAAATCTGAAAATATCTTTTCTCAGGTCTCTTTGGACTCAAGGGTTTGAAAGGTCTCGGAGGACTAGGTCTCTTAGCTTTACTCAAGCTACTGAAGCCCCTACTCCTCCCACTCCTCCTACCTCTTCTCCTCTTACTTCCACTTTTACTCTTGTTCATCCCCGTACCAGTAATCACCATACCTTCCGGAAGATCCTTAGAGTCCGGTCCAACTGTTGCTTCTCTGGTCACCGAGAAAATGTACAGCTCCATCCAACTAGCCCAGGATGTCCTCAAGAGTGGCCAGTGCATCGAGCGTATTGCTTGCGAGATCAGTAGAAAAAGTAGAGGCACCTATCTCGACAAAATCATTACGGGGTAAACATCAACAAATTTTTTCAAAATTATTCGCATCAAATCTTCATGAAAGCGTAATTAAATGAAATCTCCTTAATTTCCTCCAGAATCTTCGAGACTTTCGAACACGCCGAGTCTTACCTTTCAAAGAAATGGCGTAGGGCAGCCCGTGCCTACGTAGACTCTAGCTTCCACCCAGAAGCTCACTTCAAATGTGCTAAATTTACCTGCTCCACTTCCGGAAACTCTACAGAAGTGAACATAGAGCCCATAGCTATTAGAGCCAGCAATAAGAAACTTTCCAAAAATCATTAAACTCCAAATTTCATTTCTACACTCTCACCTTTTCTTTGACTATACTTGGACGGAATCAAGACTGAAGACATTATAAAAAATGCTTAAATTTAATTTTTCTCATCACATCACATCAAACAGAACCAGAACAAAAACATTCAAGCCATTCTCAAGACCATCCAACCATCAAACCATCGACATCAACCAAAATAATATCTACATTCGCAAGTAACTGTGAAAACTACCTGACACACTGACAAAAGTGACGCCGCACTAAAACTCTCATGCCCTCCCTAATCCTCCCCAACATACCCTTTTCTAATCAGTCAAAATGCTAATGACTATCAAAAATGATTTTCTCTCGCTCACTCATTCTATTTCCGTTTTTACGACCTGCTATAAAAACTTCAAAATGGTTTTAACATCTTGGGCCCAACTCAATCTTCTACTTTGCATATCTTTTTCAAGAAACAGAAGCGAGACCAATTGCCAATTACACTTTAGATTTTAAAAAGGCTCAAGACATTCAAGATATTTTTCACTATGATACGGATCCGTCTGTTTAGAAGAGAAAACTACTAACCTGTTTACTCACCATCGTAAATATTTTGATTTGATTAGAGAGGAACGAATCCATTGTTCATTGTGGACCAGGAGAAACTGAACAGTTGCGCAGTTTAAACTTTTTTATGGATGATGAGCCTTTCCTCGCAGATCCTTACGAAAACTTTTTTACCGTTTGAATCTTCGAGACACGAAACTTTCTTTAACTGTATAATTTTACCCCTATGTAACTTGAGATGAATAGGTTTTAAAATTCTAATTGAAAAAATTAAACTTTCGAAATTTTTTCTATTAATTGAGAATTGTTTTGTGAGAAGCGAGTAACTAAATCCAGATCTAGTTACATACGAAATCTCGGCTTCAATATTTTTTACGAGGGAAATCTGCAACTTTCTAAGCGTCCTTTGAGGCCGCTTCGTAAACACTGAGAACACTGTAGACTGTGAGAACAGGACCAGTAAAAGAAAAGGAGACATATGGGTCAATAAGTCAAGTGAAGTGTAATGCTACCACTGCAACTGTGCCATGATCTTTATAATTATCTCAATCTACCCCTGAGCCTAAAGATTCAAGATGGAAGAATGGAATGAGCAACGAAGCTTGGTCAAGAGATGTCTAGAGAAAAACAAAGTATTTGTATATTTTCTACATTGTTTTCCTCCTTGTTTGTGCAAGCGCCCCCCACAGAGTACATATAATTACTAGGTCATCCCGTATCGATTCCTTTTGTATTTTCCTAACCTCTGCCCCTTTTCCGTTACACTCTCGCTTCGTCGCATATCCCTATAGAGTCTAGTACGCGCAGGTGAATATGATTACTCAGAGACGTTATAGGGAAACACACCGACTACAGGAGAACATCAAACGATGACACATGACATGACATGACAGCTCATCTAAACTCATCATCTATACGAATTCCATTCACCTCATGAATATGTAATGAGCTTCGTGGGAGGATGCGTACAGATCAACGAGGAAAATATCTAGACATTCTACAAAGCCTCCACCTCTTATGACTTATGCATTGGATGCTGTAAGCTGTACCTAATACCCACTCTGAGGAAAGTGTGATCATCTTCAATGGACCGATTCGAACCGGATGATGTATATACGCTCAAAAGTTATCTTTCTCTTTAAATAATGAAAATGGACTCGTATCAAATTGGAAAAGACGCCAAACGCCGACCACCATCATATATCACTCATAATCATCCGAAAGGTAAGGATTAAAGAAATCTAGTTAAATATTTAAAATGCAGTGAAACCAACCGATTCGCATGCTTGCGTCGATAATTCGTTAAACTTAAAGGATTTTAGACCGTAGCTGTACGGTTTATGCAAAACAAAGAAAACATTTAACTATTTTTATATTCTCGTTGACTACTGCCCTACTCATCTACTACATCTACTCATGTCGCTGCATAAATTATAGGTTTATAGCCTACGAAAAAAGTTTTCTCCTCATTAAGCCCGCCCTACGATTTTACTTTAGCCGGATATGCAAAGACACACTGAGACCAAGAGAAACTGAAAATGCTGCGACGCTTCAAGGTACCTCCACATCTCCACACAGTTGTTAGAAATTCAAATGAGTGTAGACTCTGACCTTTTCTATTTTCTCAGTGGAAAATGAGTTTTGACAATGGTAAGCAAAAGGCAATGAAGCAGATCTGTATCTATTTCCTTTAGATTTAAGGGGGTGTAGGTAACCATTGCAATTTAGAAGAGTGTGACGTCAACATCCTCCCAGAATAGCTGTTTTTTGCAAATATTTGCGTCTCAGTTAAAAACAGAAGCCCTGATCAAAAATTTGATGAAACAATACTATTGTCAATTAAAATGCCGTTTGATTAAATTGATGTTTTGCCGGGAAACTATTACTAACTAGATTTTTGTGTTTTTATATTTTATATACCAGCAATATTTTAAATTAAAAATTTTGTATTTAGAAATTTTAATTTTTTAATTAAATTAACAATTTAGTCCTTTAAATTTTTGATTGTATCTTTCAATTTTTTTGCTGAGAAGCAGTAATTGTACAAACAGCTATTCTGGGATGATGACGCCGTCCTACACTTACAAATTGCAATGGTTACCAAGACACTCCTTAAGTCTAAAGACATACAATTTGAAGATGAACACAGAGGAAAAACAATTGTCTAGCGTAGGGACTAGCTTCTCCTCCCATTTTTTTATTCGAAGAAAATAACCATGCTCAGCATAATAATAAGACGTTGAACATTACTAAAAAAAATGAAGAGATGAACAATACGATTTAGAAAAGATTTAAGATGCTTTTTTTAGAGAGTAGATGATATCGAGAGAAAATGCCCACCCGTTTCAACACCAAAGCGTTTACTCATTCATTGGGTTTATGTGGCTATTATTAGTGAATGAACACGAGTAAAATGATCTGTAAAATAGCAGATGTGTGTCCTCCTCCGAACCTACGTGCGAATTTGCGATAAGAGACAGAAGCTGAGAGAAAAAAAATGTTAGGGTATAACCGTACAACTGCTCACGTTTAGGATGTTTCTGTACACTAGAAATTCAATTAACCTTTTAGGAAAGCACTCTCGAATCCTAGTCTCCTCGAAACCTCGAAACACAAAGGGAACTTCTACTTTCCCCAAATGGTTAGTATATAAGAGCGACAGTAGACTTTCATTTCGAACATATCCTCTTGAGATTCGAAAACAAAAGAACACGAAACCCTGAGCTCCTGCGGACCAAACCGAATATCAAGTGCGATCGCGATTAGTAACAGAGCTAATAGAGCTAACGTCCAAATTGAAGACTTAGACTTTGGAAAAAGAAAGCGACTTAGAAAAACATTGGCGAGATTTGATATCTTGTGCAAAGCCAAGATGGGAAAGTTTTGGAAACGTGGAGGAGTTTTTATCCTCGTGATACTATCAAGTTTCCGTGTGGATTGTAGGGCCGATAAGGAATCCGGATTGTTGCTAAGACCACCAACTACTGGAGGAAGTGCATCGGGACCAGTGTTTTCTGCTAGTGTTGACTCCCTCCCTGTACCAAGTGCTACTACAAATCGGGAAGCGGTTTTTAAGAATCCGAATTATATACATAGCTCCGCATCTGTTAGTTCCAGTGGAGGTAGTGATCAGGCTAGTGCTGGGAGGAATAATAATCCTTGGTATAGTGGAGGCAATTCCAACTATGATTTTAATGGGAGTGAAGGAGGAAGTGCTGGCAATGTTCAAGTAAGTTGTTGGTTACGGAGGGAAATGAAATTTTGGAATTAGAGTTTTAATTAAATTTGGGATAAATTAATCAATAGAATGCTGCTGCTGGTGGAAGTTCCTTCTATGACCAGCCCCCTCCAGCTGGTTCACAGGCTGCATCCGCTTCTTCCGTAAGTGCTGAGAGTTACGGTCCCCCAGGAGGTCCACATCACGGACCTGCCTACACTTACTACTACCAACACTACCCAACTTCTTCCAACCACGGAGGAGGATGGTCCGCAGGAGATGACACGGGGCATTTCGGACTCGGCGATCTATCATTCCCAGGCTTAGGTGGCTTCGGTGGACTAGGTGGGGCTGGTGGTGTAG
Organism: Lepidocyrtinus dapeste; assembly: GCA_036850885.1. NCBI lineage: Eukaryota > Metazoa > Arthropoda > Collembola > Entomobryomorpha > Entomobryidae > Lepidocyrtinus > Lepidocyrtinus dapeste. Next base: position 499 of record JAANSQ010001803.1, on the reverse strand, counting down.
GAGGTGTAAAAGTGGCCAAAATAGCAGCCGCCATTGTCAAAGGCATTATCGTCTTCAAGCCTTTAATCCTCATCGGTCTACTCCTCCTGATCACCATCCCTGTCCTACTTTTCCTCGCCCCCTTTCCAATCATCACGATCACTCAGCAACCAGGTATGGTCCGTACCGCCAGGGCCGCTTCTGACTACCTTACCGAACTCTCTGGTAAAGTTTTGAATGCTGAGGAGTGCTTAGAGCGTATTATTTGCAAGATGCCCCAGGCTCCCCAGAAATACCAGCAGAAGGTGAAGATGCTCTGGGATGAGCATGGCTCCAAGTTGGTCACCAACCAGAGGTTCCTTAGGGGACTTAACGCATACTTCGACACTTCTTCCCAGAAGAACAGGAACCTAAAGTGTGAACAGCGCTTTAAGTGCTCAAACAAGTATCTTTAAATTAGTACCAATTTTTTATTCATTTTATCGACTTAACCGTACACAAAGACTGCCCGTTTGACTAG
>JAANSQ010001802.1:0-13869 GCA_036850885.1 Lepidocyrtinus dapeste | reverse complement strand
CCTCCATCTCCAGCATGATTGATCTCCTCAAAGAAAATGCCCCATAGAATCGGACTAATTGGATGACCTGGCTTGTCAATCGTCACATTTAGGACAGATCCGTTAGACGCTCCCACAAAAAGGAGGGCAGCTAAAAGTGCAAAGGTTGGGGAATACATGGCGTGTCTAGGTCAGTTCTGTTTAAAACCAGTTTTAGTTTTGAACGACTGATGAAAAGTGCCGTGTGCAACTTTTCTTTATATATGATTCAATTTCATTTCGATAAACTTCAGCTGTCCACCTCTCCAAATTTTTTGTACATGATTTTGGATGGAGTGTTGTGGACTTTTGCAAAAACAAAATCATCGAATTGACAGTGACAACCTAGGTTTACCCGAGGATCAATATTGTCAACAACATATTTTGATGAGCTTAGATCATGTCGCATTTATGAAGTGGGATAAGTTAAGATTGTGACAGTAACATTTCTGTCAAATTATGATTGATCGGGTTTCTTCTTGCTAATTGTTTGTTTTTGCATTACCCAATACCCACCTGAACACTTACTGACTGGATAAATGTGCCACGGTTATTCTCATTGTATATTTTATGATATGGTTTCATATTATATAAAAAGTAAATCAGGCAGTTCTAAACTGTTTACTATAATTCAATGGTTATCTTGAAGTGTTTCCTCGGTGGTAAATGTATCGAGTTTTATGCCAAGTCCCGTGGAAAATTTTAGGTACTTTATTTATCTGCCCGGCAGACACAACAACACTTCAAGTCACGAAAAATAAATTAAAGGATAAAATGTACTAACGAATAATATACTAACACTTAAAAATATTTGTGAGTTGTAGGTCACATTGAATAAAATATGATGACTGGGGTAACGGGATACAATACATCTCTACTTGATTAACGAGCATGTGGCTTACGCTCCTTCTTTCCATCAAACCAATCTCCAATCTCACTAGGGTCAACTAATTCATTCAGATACGGCTTCCAATCATTCCGATTGGAGCTGAAGACTTTCAAAGAGGCTCTCGTTGGAGGAGACATGAGTGGTCGAATAAGGTTAAGAATGACCTCAAATGAGTCCGGGGCTGAAAGACAAGGAAAATCATTTCTTATACTTGAAATCACTGTAATGACTTTGTTGAAGGTAACGGTAAAGGACTCACTGTTAATTAAAAGAGTCCTGAAGATCGTGCTGGGCCAATATTTTTCATATTGACTTACAAACCCCAAGTACAAAGGTAAGCAAGATGGACATGCCTGTGTAGAAAAGGCGAACAAACAATAAAATTATAATCTGTTAATTTGTGGTGATTGGATAGGATCTATAAAGGTCAATTTTTTGCCACCTGATTGATAAGATTGAATCCATCCATATTTAGCATGAGTACCCATTGGGTAACGTTCTTGCCTTCAGCTTGCAAGCCGCGAATCCTTCGAGTAGATCGCTCAATACCACGTAAAGAGTAATGAGTGAGCTTCTTGATATTACCAGCTACCGCTCTATGAATGCATAACATTTTTTGCTCTTCAAATTGTCAGTTGTTAACAAAACCTTGATACTACATTAAAGATTGCTTCATTCATGCTCATGTCTATGACTTACGCTTTACGGACATCCCAATCCCCGTAGAAAGCCTCAACAATCGGTCGTCCTTCCCTGTCAAAACCATCTTGGAAGCTGGGATAGTCTTTCTCAAACTCCGAAAAATATTTTGGATCCTCCCACTCATCAACCTTGTTCGCTGCTCTCCATTTCAAAGCCTATGAAAACAGTTATGTCGTTATATACTAATCCTTTTATTCTAATTTGGATTGTTTTCTTGCTTGACTTACCTCTTTCAGCATTTCTTCAGCCTTTCGGACACTAAAATTTGTAGCTAAATAGAAAATAAAATTGATAAGCCCTCCTTTTTTAAAAGAAAAGTGTTTGATTTAAAAAATTGATTTCGAAATGGGTAGCCTCACCTTGAAGCCATTTCACCAAGTAAATATCCTCCTTCATCCAATCATGTGGAACGTACTTTACTGCAGACTCTTTCAACTAAAACCCAAAAGATAAGATGACAAACTGAGCCACTCGGCAATGTCACACCTTACCCTGAGGATATTAAATTTTTACTCTACCTTTTGAAGAGCTTGTCTCTGCGAGGACTTTAGAGTTTCCAATTCAGTATAGGTCGGAGTCGCCCCATTAGCCAAATGCATGAGGCTAATTAAGCCTAACACTATCAAAATTTTCATGTTACCTTAATAAAATTCTACTAGCTTAAACAATGAATAGTAGTTGACACAAAGGTCAGAAACAAACTGAGCTTTCGAGAAGGATCACGAAGTTCTTTATAAATGTCTATTGGATTTATTTTTTTACGATGGAAATTACACAACAGACATTCATGTATAAATTGATTGGGCGTATGAATATTTTGCACATCCTGCTATATTTACGAGAAAATTATTGTAAAAACTATTGGAAGGAAATGATTGGATTAGACTTTTGCAGGGGAGCATATTGTCAACTTTAAACGAACGATACGATTCGATGGATTTTTTTTAGAGGAAGACATAACACTTGTCTTTTCATGTCCAGTTGCATCTAGCATCCATCTAAAGTTTCTTGTAATATGTTACCGACTCTGGCAAATGCCTCCATGCAAAGCTTGTTCATAGATCTTTCATCTTTGGTATCTATAAAGTTCATAAAAAAACCCTTGTCCAAGTAACGCTAAAGAATTTTTTCCCTGCAATATTGTGTCAAGTTCAGCGTTAAATTCATCGAAGGGCATGGTTATTACTTGGAAATTTTAGTACGTAAGAGGATATTTTGATGAGAAAAACTGGATGTCTTTGATGCTACAACATACATGGCTCCATGGCTCTTGGATAACATCTCGTAACAAAATAATAGGTAAACAACAACAATGGGGAATCACTTACCATAAATAATTATCCTTGAACCTGCAAACTTGTCAAACGAGATTTCCTGTGGGTAATTTGGCAAGATGAGATTTTTTTTATTAAAAGTTTACATACATACATATTATGTATCATGTGCATAAGTATATCCACCTACAAATTAGGCAGGTGCCATTTACACACACTAAATTTACTTACTATAAGTATAATCCAGTCTATTTTTCTATCGTCAAGTCATCATTGAATTTGAAGAGGTCGCAGTTACAGTGATAAAAAAGCTAAAATACGATCTTCCTAAAACATGCTTATTTGGGTTAAGGCGAATGTCACCTTTTGCTTTCAATGTTTAATACCCTCTTGCCAATAATTCATGATATCAAGAGGAAAATCAACTCGAAATATATTTAATGGATAATCATTAGAGACACGGGGAATGCATAATTAATTTTTTTTTGTTTTTTTACTATCAATTTTGGCATAATCGAGATTTTAAGGAGTTTTTTTCCAGACAGAGTGGATAATCTAATATTTATTTAATTTCAAAAAATTTAAACCTGTTTTTGAATAACATGTTGTTGTTTAATAATGGTTCATACATTTCGTTCAGTCCAAAGTTCCCTATCCTTAAAAATTCGGGTTTTGCATGTGATTGATTTCTCGACTTACTTGAATACTGCGTGTCATCAAAAGATTCTGAGTACTGTAGGCAGAACATAAAAGCAAATAGAAGCGATGAAAATACTTACGTAGGATCCTTGATCATTTAAATATCAGTATGACGTAACGAAAGAACAAAACCAATCATTTAGTCAGTTCATGAATAGATTTCGTCTTTGAGAGAGAATCTTCTGGAAATTCTTAAACTGCAAAGTGAGAAAAGGGAAGTGGATAATGACTTTTAATGACAATAAGAGCTAGCAAAAGTCTCCTGGGTTGATGATGATAGCCATTTGAGCCCACTAACGAGTGGTTTTCCATTTCATTAAAACTATTTAGCAAGGTTATCCTTGGTCGATTAAAAATTTAAATAAATGGCGATTCCACGAAATGAACAAACCAGAACAACGATTATGTTCTTTCGTGTAGTTGATTTTTTATCCAGGATCTTCAAATAAATTGTAGAGTATGCATCTGTGTCTGCGATTGACCAAAATTACTTAACGGAAATTATAGAACATGTAACGTAAAACGTGTTGACAAATTATACCCGTTTGGGATCTACCATCTCTGCCAGAGGTAATATAAGTAGACCTTGAAGCTTGCAAATTATTTTACATCTTAAATTTATTAATTTTGGCATTAACTATAAATAATAGTCTTATGCATCTATACTAAATCCTAGCAGTAGATTTAAGAAGCAGCGTACATTCATAATGAAATGATTTTGTATTATTCTCCCCCTTTCCTGCCTGTAGTGAAAGTGTGGAGGGCTGGTCAATGGACTCGCTTTAAACACACGAAATGCATAATATGTGACGTTGCCTTACATTAACATCACACTCTACTCGTCTAATCTAGAGATGGATATAGAGAGACTGGTTGTGTATAACATTATATTCTTACAAGGTAGGTTTGAAAGGGTAGAAAAAGGAAAAAGTGAAAGCAACATACTTGCGTGATGCTGTTATATACATACTTTATATCTCTCCCAAAAAACTCTATTCACTGCTCTTTACTTACTACCAAAAAAGCAATGACCGATCTCACCCTCGACAACTTTCGTCCCTAGATTCTTCCTCTCACTTTCTCTGCCCTCCACACTTTATGATATAATACTTCCACATCTTCATATAGCATCCTCTTTATACCACTCGCATACATTTTTCTTGGAAACAACTTGAAGAGAGCTTGAATAAAGAAGCCGGATTTTCAAAGTAAAAAAAAGCTTTCCGATTTTATTCGGCTCATCTAACAGATACAATAGACAAATAAATATTTTGTAGTGCTAAGTATATAGGTGGATAGATATTTCTCAGGTCATTTGCACTTTTACCTACCATACAATATGATTAGCAAGATATATTTTCTTCTCAACCACTGCATTCTTTCCTTGTTTCCTTCCGAGGGTGATTGATATGACAAGTGAGCGGATGACAACGTCATCGCTCGAACTGGAAATCGAAAGGATATCCAGACCTTCTTGAATCGCAAAGTTTGCTCATGTTTTACTAAAAACAAGAAGTGCTCATGTATATAAAATAATTATCTTTCTTCCTGCTATATACTTCCTGTCAAAAAAAAAGCGTGGGAAAGTTGCCAAAGACGCCGTGCTTAATAGTTCAAATATAAACACTTTATGTATTTTTTGTAAATAATGTCCAGTAGTCGTGAGGTAACCGCGCAAAAAAAGAAAGATGTTTGGGAAGAAGCAGGCTCCGAATTTTATCAAGAGAGTTATCCAAGCGGAAGCAAAGCTCCGAATAATACTCATCAGCGGAGACCATCAAGACTTGCAATACCTCTGCCTTCCCAAACCGCTCGAAGAGGTTCACTTCTCAACGCCAGACATAATAATAAAACTGGTGGCAGGAGGAGACAAGCAAATGTTACTGGAGGACGAAGTGGATTCACTTATACCTCCACAATGGCTGCCACGACGGATGTTAATGGGACCACAACAAATGCTAACGATATTCAGGTAGCGATTCTTCCAGATTTAAGTGAAGAAACCATTTTAAATGAGAGGAAAACATGGGAGGAGCTAATGAGAATAAAGGGAATGCCGGTTCCAATGGCGCAGAAAAAGCAATTAAAGGCCCAGTTGGCGGTAAGTTAATTTATTTTTATACTTAATATGATCAATTATTAATAACCTTTAAAACATCTCAATTTTCCCCATATTGTTTAGAATTTACCAAAACTTCGCCTAAAGGGCTGGGCTAATTTGAAGTTTTTGTACAAAAAATCATGGAAGAAAATAAGCGCTTCTGCAATGCACCACTATCGGCGAGTTTCTTTTCTGGACAACTCCCTCCGAAGAATAGAGCTAAGATCTGGAACGGCTGTAGTAAATGTCTTTCTTTTCATCAAATGGACCCTCTTCCTAAACGTGGCCATTTCGTTGGCTCTAATAGCTTTCATTATCGGTCCGTACCTAGTTCACGACATCATGAAAGGGAAACATGGCGTCAGCTCCTCTAACGCTGCTACTTGCAGTGCGACAGATGAAGGTCCAGACGTAAACCTAAAAGACCCGGACCACCTAACGAGATATTTAGATTGCTGTCAAGCCCAATATGAAAGTGAACTGCAGAATCCTAATATCTCGCGTGGAACGATATCCTCGTTATTTAAAGCAATGGGCATGGGCCAAATTGAACTCTGGCCGATTTCTGTGGGTCACTACCATGAATCAACACTTACGTTCAATAAACCGGATGTCTCATACTCCTTTAGCGTAATGTACGTCCTCACGGGCTGTGGAATTTTTGCTTGTTGTCTTATCCTCCTCGTGCACAGTATAGCGCAGGGTGTAAGGGAAATTATTAATTTGAGGGAAGGCGAGTTCTACAAATATTCAAATTTGATTTTCGCGGGATGGGAACACTGCACTAATGAAGAAGCTGGCGCCAAGTTTAAAAGACTCGTGTTGAGAAACGAGATGAAAATTGCTTTGCAGATGGAGAAGAAGAAAATTAATAATTTGATGAAAACCAAGCGCCAGCGTTTTAAACTATACTTTCTCCGGGTCTCTGTCAACATCACCGTGCTTATTTTACTGATCGGTGCAAGCGTCATTATTTTCCAGGTTACGATTAAATTCACGAATGTTCGACATCAGAATAATTCGCCCACAAAGACCTTGGCTAACTACGGAAAGGGATTTGCACCGTCTGTCGTGATTTCCTTCTTTAATTTAATTTTCCCCGTTATTTTGGCAAAGGTATGATTGAAGAGTATTCAATTTGAAGGAAATTATTATGAAATGAAGATTGTAAAAAAAATATTTTGTCGCTTTATATTTTTAGATGGGAAAATTGGAACAGTTCGGTAAGGAATGGGAGACAGCTTTGGTGCTCCTTCGAGCGCTGTTTATTCGCGTGTTCGCCCTTTTCTCAGTGTTAATAGCGTTCTACAAGTACAGCTATTGTGTGCCAGAAGAAGGATACTGTACAAAATGTAACATAAACGCAACAGCCAAAGAACTTATATCTGTTGGTCCAGAACATGAAATCCCAAAAAACAGGACGTTCTGCTGGGAGGCAGAGTTTGCTGACCAAATGTATCGTATACTCATAACTGAGTTGTTGGTTAAAATCCTCCTAACGTTCGTCGTGGACCCGTTAAGGAAACTGTTGAAGATGTGCTTCAAGAATAAGCTAGCGCAGCGAGTGGGCACCTTGAGTTTCAACATAATAAGGCATAGCTTGGACGTGATCTACATACAAGTCTTGTCCTGGATGAGTTTCCACAACGCACCTTTCTCCCCAATAATAGCAGTTGTACACTGCTTCCTCATATTCTACATTAAGAAGTTTAGCGTCCTGTATAACTGTAAATACGTGCCGGATACTTTCCGCACAACCAAGACCACGGCGGTTTTCATGATGGCGAAAATAATTTCATTCGTGGTGGTTTTTTTCATTTATGCTTACACTGTTGGGTTCATGGTGCCATCCAGGGAGTGTGGACCCTTCCGTGGAAAGAACTCTGCCTGGCAAGCGGTCCAGTTGCAGTTTAAAAATTATCCACAACTATACGAATTCTTCATTTTTGCCAGCTCGCCAGGAGTAGCCACCCCTATAGCGTTGGTACTAATTTTATTAGTGTATTATTACTACTCCGTTGCTCAAGCGAATCGAGCCATGGTGGAGACGCTCAGACACTTACTCATACTTGAGGGGCATGATAAGCAGTATCTTTTTGCCAAGCTGAATTCACTACGGCGTAAGTCACAATCTAACAGCCCAACCACGGAAGATGGCACTACGTTAAATCACCCATGATATCAGTCTCGAATTATTTAAAAAAAAATTCACCATAAATACTTTATTCACCAGGTGGTGACAGGGATAAAAAAGCTACGTTTAAAAGTAAACAACTATCGCAGAGCCCTAAGGACAAGAGTTTAATTGGTGTCAATACTCTGACAAGAGGCTCGGCAACGTCCAGTACGAATTTAAGGAAGTCTTAACCCTTAGATAATTCCTCAACAATACGAGGGTGAAAGTGAAAAGGTGAAAAAGTGCTATACTTAAAACACATTTACCAAATAACTTACATTTACGATTGACTTTCAATTTTCAACTCAATTCAATCATCGTCAAAATCAAATGAAACAAGTTGTGCCAATGCCAAACATGTTACTTACAAATCTTGCAGTTGCAACTTACTCTTTGCTCCAAGTGTACTAAAGTACTATTAAACTTCTTGAGACCAACCTACAAAAGAGGGCATGCTTAATGTCCCATTAAAGCTACAATCAAAATTAGACAATGTCAAAACGCCAAGATTTTTATTTATGAATTTTCGACAGGTGGACAAACTGAATGCAAGGGAGTTGATCTTTCAAAACTTCCTATTCAGATTCCGGATATACTCTCTGAGGTTACATCTTGGGATTCGGAGGTGATCCAAGCTTTCCTAAACTCATTAAGCTTTGTAATCAACTACACTTAATAAATAATTTATACAGTTTCAACTTTTGTTGTTTTGTATTTACTCTTAGCGTCATTAGCTTTCAACAGTTTGTACAGTTAAAGTTTTATAGATTATTTTCAAAGTGTACTTTGTAAATATTGACGAAATATAATAAGAGTGAAACATTAAAAACGAAAGAGGCTTTTTTATTTACAAACAGTACTTTACTAGGGCTGAAGGAGGATGTACGGATAGTAAAGTTCGGACTGACTTTTGGCCAGCATGTAGCTGAAGCGCAGTGTATAAGCTGAATGACATATTTTATCCGAATCCACTTGATTAGGAGGCATTGGTGTCTGACGAGGAGAGTTGGAATTAATCTTGGATGGGTTCATGCAGCTGCAATTATAGAGGGAGAAAGAGGATAAACAATAAGTAAAACATTTAATCAACTTGTTTTATTCCCACCTCACGTCAAACTGCACTAAATTAAATCCGAAAGATTTGATTTGAGAGTACAAACTTACGATTTGCGCTAATTCAACCCAGTCCGTTAGTTTTAAATGTTTATCCATTTCCGTTGGTATTCTATCCCAGTTCCAGTATGTCATTGAGTCAAATCGCTTCACGATAGAAATTTCAGTTTCTCTGCTGTCACCAGAAGAATCAATACCAACAGATTTCCTCAAATCGGACGCAATTAGTCCTTCGTAATCTTTGGGCAATTTAATTTCTTGTCCTTGCAACGGACGACCTCGGAACTGATTTATAAGTACTGAAAAGCACAAAGCGGTACATAAATCACCAAATGAACATTCCCCATGAGTAGGGAGATGAATCAATTCTAGTCTTATAGTGAAAGTTACCTTGCGGGTCGGTTGGATGTGGTCTGCTTTTGCTAGTAAACTTCAGGTTTACATTAGCTTGACCTTCATACTCCAGTTTGAAAGGAACGTGATGTATTTTAGTATCTTCAGTTTGACCAGTCTTACTAGTGTCTTTTTCATCTTCATTGTTTACCTCCTCCAAGGATTTTGAAAGGTCAACAAATTTTCTCACCATTTTGCAGGGGGAAGTTCATGAGACGAAAAAACGAACGGTTTAACCTTAGATAAAAAAAAGTAGGGTATTTACACTTTCTATTCAATTAATAAAACGGACAAGGACAAGTAAGGTTCACTAAATCCACTTTCAAGTCCTTCTTGTTTTGAGTCCAAGAGTCCAGCTAGCTAGACCAGAGAAAGTGACAAAAGATGACTATGTCTTTTTGCCGCCAAGCAATGCAATCCCATCATCGGATTCCCAGTTCAATTCCCATGGTGTATTATGGCAAAGCTGATCTTTGTTTGTAAATACAACGCAACTTGCTTTCGAGTGTCATATTAGATTGCAGATATGAAAAAATATAAACAAGCAATTCATATTCTTCAATTGACCGCTAATTGTCGGGCTAATAGTTTAAGTATCATGATTTAACTTAATTTAAAATTAATCCCCTGCAAAATTCATAAGAAGATTTTCTATGTTGACATTCCAAACATTTGAAACAAAGTCTTGTTTACTTTCTCATTAGAAATGTAGGAAAAGAATTCTTTTTCCCTTCTCAAAATGAATGCTGACCGAGAACAAGAGTTCAGCATTTTGCTGGATGATCCATCATCTATGTATATGCCGGGCGACATGGTCACTGGAACGGTGAAGTTACATCCAACGGGACAAATAACCATTCATGGTAAGCATGCAAACCAAATCTCAAAGCCGCTTTTATAACTAATAAAACAAAATTTGAATCAGATTTGCATATAAGATTGATGGGATCTGCGACCGTTAATTGGCAGGAAGTTTATTACGAACGCAAGCACGGACTAGCCCACTTTCGTCACCGACGAGCGGGAGACCGAAGAGAAAATAACTATAATAATAGTGGGACTATCTGCTTCTTGGAAAATATTTTCATTGGTGGAGGGAAAACAGTTACTCTATCTCCTGGACAGGAGCAATTATTCAGGTTTCAGTTACAATTGCCGCCAGTCTTGCCAGCGACTTTTATCAGCGAAAACTGCAAAGTGGAATATATTTTGGAAGCAAATGCTAACGGCAATGAAAGTATCATTAGTGGAATTAGAGTCCATCCTGTCGTTGACGTGAATAATTTTGCCCAAGCTATGCAACCTATTGAATGTGAGCAAACTGAGAAGTATTGTAGCTGCTGCGGTTTCGGTAAGTTAACGTTGGTGTTAAGGGCAAGTCACGGAGGATATTATCCGGGAGACAGTATCTTCTTCGAAGTGGATGTACAAAATAATTCATGCATGGACGTCAAGAACTTGTATGCCGAACTTCAATCGGTATATTTTTGGCTAGACTCCAGAGATAAATATCACCTTTTATCCTCGCGTAATTTAGTTTTTTGCAGTTTTTTGATTCTCATTTAAAAAATAAAAGCCAAAATCAAAAGTTTTCATGTAAAAATTATTGAGTTAGGTTATTAAGTTAAGTAATTATTGAGTTATAAGGTTTATAATTTTGTAATGGTCATGTAATGCAAAAATCTTTTTTATCTTTAATACTATGTATAATTTTTTTCAGAAAACCATATGCAAAGCTGAAGGTAAAACAAATGAATTTCATTCCGTCCTGGTTATTGATTCAAAGGGTGGTTCATTTCCAAAATCTTACACTTGGCCAGCTCAATTGATCATTCCAGTTTTAGGGGTTCCTCCATCGGGAATAGGGAGACCGGGTATAGTTGATCTTCAATATTTTATTAAGGTCATGAGAATAAGTACCCTGTTTGCAATTTTATTATGGAAAAAAGTTATATATATACTGGTGAAAGTAAACAAATATCTTTTTTTTTCAGGTCACCGCTCAGCTTAAAGGGTGTGGCAGAAGTAAACAAGAGTTATATTGCCCCATTTTTATTGGATCAGTTCCATTGCGTAGATAATAAAAATGCTGCTTTATGTTGAACGAAAAAAATATAATAAAGCTGTGAAAACTCAAACAAATCTTGGAAAATTATATTTTGAAAAGGTAATTATATTTGAAATTATATTTGACATTTAAACTGATTCAGTATTGTGGGTTAAGAGACTGAATAAAAGTCTCTAATACACTCCTATTCATTAATGTTAAAACATATGCCCCCTAGCCCCTCCTGCCTCAAGGGTTGATCCAACAGGTCAATACATATGTTCTGTAAAATTAGGAGGTCCAGAACTTTCGCATGAGCTATGACAAGTCATAGGTTGTCATTTAGAAAAAAACATATTCACCCTTCACATTCCTTCCCTTCATAAAAGTAATCAGTGTATTCTTTCTTGATTGAATCATTCGGACCATAAGACATTTGGAGCATTTGGTATCTTAGAAAGTTTTTTCTCTCCAATTTTGTTCTGACTCTAGTTCAAATACGTTCATTTGACATCACTCATTGTCATGCCAACATCAAAAATGTAAAACAAATCAACTAGTTAACTATTAAATTACGTGAAGTAGGCCCATGGCATATCAGGAAGGACTTGTATTTATCTTTTAGAATGATTAAGGGTCCCAGACTGGGACTCCTCCCAGTCCCAGTCCAGCAATACGTTCATTTCTTTTCAAGTTTATTAAACCTTGTGTAAATCCTACCAGCTAACTAACTGAACTCAACAACTATGAGTCAACCTCAACAGCTTCAAATTTTGTTAGATAAACAAGCGCATATTTACATGCCAGGCGAAAAGGTAACTGGAAAGGTAGTTCTATGCCCTCTACAACCTCTTACAATTCAAGGTTCGGAAAACAAAATCCATGTTTTTTTAAAGAAACCTGACAAAATGCTCAACGTTGGGCAAGATTTTTGCAACAAACTTTTACTAATAAATGAATTTCCGCGTATTGTTTCAGATTTACGCATAGTGTTACAAGGATTCTATGCCCTCTACAACCTCTTACAATTCAAGGTTCGGAAAACAAAATCCAAGTTTTTTTTTAAGAAACCTGACAAAATGCTCCACGTTGGGCAAGATTTTTGCAACAAGCTTTTACTAATAAATGAATTCCCGCGTATTGTTTCAGATTTACGCATAGTGTTACAAGGATTTGCAAATGTCCAGTGGATGGAAATCACGTACGACAGACAAACCACGAGCAGTTTTGGCAGGTAAGGTTTCCTTTCATTAAACATTAAGGGTGGCTACAGAGCTCAAAGTATTTACAGAAAACCATAAAATTGATTGAATAAGATATTTTTGGTCATGACATACCTATAAGGATACAGGAAAAATAACTTGGCTAAGAGATAAAATTACAAAATAATTTTAAAAATAAAAGGTAGATTTTGCACAGAGAGGAAACTCGTGAGGTGGAACGTCGTTACCCTAGATCTAACGCCCAAACCATCTGCCAGTTGGTGCAATGCCTGATTGGTGGAGCAACTGATTCAAGGACAGTCACATTGTCGGCAGGCCAGAAGGAATCATACAAGTTCGAGCTCCACCTCCCTCCTACTTTACCCGCAAATATTAGCAATCAGGAAAGGAACTACGTGTTGGAATACTTAGTTGAGGCAAATGTGAATAATGGCAGTTGGAAAGTCGCTGATGCTATTGGGATTCATCCTGTGGTTGATGTGAGAAATATTCCACAAGCAATGCAACCCATTCAAGTGGTGCATTCTGAATCATATACTCCATGCTGTTGCTGCTGTTGTTGTTGCAGCGGGGATTTGATTACGACTGTAAACTTAACCCATGGAGGGTACTATCCTGGTGAAGCTGTTTCCTTCACAGTAGATAAATATTCAAAATAATTCGTCTAAAGAAATGGAATACGTAGTCGCTGAATTTATTGCGGTAAATTCAGCAAACCAATACGATGTTCTTAAAACTCTCGAATGATTTAGTTCAATTTATTTACGACGCTATTTATTTCAGAACATTATTTGTACTTCGGAACACGGAACTAGAGAAGAATTCACAAATGTTTTGACGGGAGTTTCGAGGCCAGAACCTCCAACGTCTAATAATGAAACTTGGTCTACCCAAATAGTCATTCCTACTGGCTTGACTCCATCGGGTTTAGGTGGGGGTTGCGAGATAATAGACCTCCAATATTTTATTCGAGTAAGATCAAGATGGAAGAATAACCAAACTTTACAACTTAAATATTTAGTAGTTACAAATAATACACTATTTTGTTTCTCAGATCACTATTAAATTACCCGGATGGATGACCTTACCACATGTGACGCTCTGTCCCCTTTGTATTGGGTCATATCCTTTAAACAAAACTTCAAATGGTTAGAACCAAGGTGGATACAGGACACAAATTTTTTAAACTTGATTTGCATTTCGTAATTAGTCAAAATTTATCCGTACTCTTACT
>JAANSQ010001801.1:0-13870 GCA_036850885.1 Lepidocyrtinus dapeste | reverse complement strand
CATAACAAGCACTGGAGCTCTCTTCTCTCTTCCTTTTTACTCCAAAGAGTAAACAAAAAGTTGTAAAATGCAAAAACAGAGGAATATATTCACACTGCTCTATGTTTTCATACCAAAATCAGAAGAAATATATGGCATCCTTTTTAAACAATTTGCAAACTTTTCATTATAAGCCCATATCAAACTTTTTGCGCATTTGGCTCTTTCCTTTACGAAAAAGGGATCATTTTGGAGAATCAGCTTGGGCAAACAAAAACATTCGCTTTTCCAAAGTGAAGAAAAGTGAGAATGAAATAAAAGAAAGTATAAGTTAAACACAGAGTTTCCCAATTTAAACCGGGGAGAAAGACGCAAAATGAATGAAAAAAAGTTTTCCTTTTTGAGGATAAGTCGTAATTGTATTTTAGGAGAATATTTTTTTAGCCACTTCTTGTTTTGTTTTGGCACACAAACATCAAAAGGGAAAGACGAGGTATCTATCTAGTGCCAGAAAATGTTGAAAATGTTTCAGAGATATTAGAAATATCATATCTAAACTTTAAAAGTTGAGTAGAAAATCGGATCACTGACAAACCACCAAACCCACCTTCTCACTTTCTCACAATACTAATAGCCCACATAGTAAAGAAAAGCAAAGTTGGATGGCAAAGAAATGGAGATAAGGTACAAAAAGAAACTTTTCAAGTTAATAAAATTCAAACCAATAAGAAAGAGTACTATTTAAGCATTCGTTTTCTATTTTTGCTCACATTTAGAGAAGCACACAGCTCTCTGGCGTTACCGTCAACATGACATAGCCTATTTTCTATTATCCTCCCACCGGGAGTGTCTGGATTCCGTATTAAGCACTATAGCGGTTTAATACATATACATTCAAGGCATATGTACATTCAATAATTTTTGAACGTCCGTCCATAACCAGCATTCATTAATTGGTAACTATTTGAAAAATAAAAATTAGGCTGCGTACAATTTTCAACTTATTTGAAGAGAAATAGCGAGTTTAAAATTTAGTTTCAGCCCATTCTGACAATATAGTCAAGCAATAAGATTCAATGCTTACTAGCAGTTTGATGATCTTGCTTAAAATAAGGTTTTGGGCACTTACATCTTACCATTTCTTCATTGTCCCTTTTTATGTATTCAGCTACGAAGCCTGAAAGAGAAAAATCTAACAGAGCAACTTACATCCGCCTGGGAAGTGAATGTCTTGGAACTACAGAGTGAAATTATTTCTTTGAGGAGGTGAAAAGGAGAAAGAAATGAGGAATCCAGCAATGGCATTACCAATGCTGAACAAACCAGGAATTCACAATGCCTTCGCTTTTCTTCCGTTATTGTATAACCGTACACATACGCCTACGAACACAAAAGGCTGAAATTCCAGCTCGTAAAGAACATTTATATAAAAATGCTTACCCATAAAAGTCTACTTTGTTCTGGGGAAAAATACTAGTCTCCAAAAAACGGCAGAGATATTGGAGTTGAAATGGATTAGAAATTTTCTAGGATGTATTTAGAAGTAAAGGAAATATGAATAACATACTTTTTCCATAGAAAGTGCCAAGCAAAGATCCTTTTTTGTGCTCGTATTAAAAAAATTGCATTATAATTCGGAAAAAGTGGATATGCTCAAAGCTGAAAAGTTTTGCGAAAAATATATACCTAATGTAGTTTTTGTAAGGAATCTTTAGGATTCCATATCCCCTTTATCTTTTACACACCAGTGCTGTACATATCACGTCATCCGCTTCGATTTCCTTCCAAAGGCAGCATTCCCCTTCGCCATTTCATGTATTTCTTGTGAAGAAGATGAGTGAGTGAAAAGAGATTGCAAGAGTGTGATACAGAAGGAACTTAAGAATGAAAATAAATGAAAAATAACTTGAGCATTTTTGTTGGAGGAATGACACTCAAAAATACATGCATCATTCTGAGTCAAAAAAGCCAGGCTTAGGTAACGAAACTGAACATTAGCATCACCAATGGGAATAGGGAAAGTATAGAATACTCCATTTCTTCAGAACTATTGTAAATGGAGGTATAAGTACATTCTAAACTATTGCGAAAGGGAGAATCTAGGGAGAAATTGTGTCGGTAAAACGTTCCGTTGGCTTCTTTTGTGGACGGAAAGTTGTGGAAAGTTAAAGAAAAGAGAGGAAAAGGTATATATAGAATTTTAAAGCCTGGAGCTTACACATTGTGAGCAACAGTCTGTTTACTCTCTTGCTCTTCCTTCCCTCCAGCGTGAGTAAAAGAGAAAGTCATTTCATTATATTCGTAATTCTATACTTGCCCCTGTACCTCGTTCTGGGTTATTCCTCTAGCGAAAGATGAAAATATTCCGCGAATATTTTTGACTTTGGTTATTTCATCAAAAATTCCTTTAAGTTTTTCTTTTCACGTTTATTTTTTGTTGTAAGACGCAATTTCTCCAATTGTATTCTGATTTGATATGCTTTGCCACGCTCTGCTTACATCAGACATGGAATGAAAATTTTGAGGACAAAGTACTCCTAAATACGACACAAAGGAGAGATTTCAGGCAAGATAAAATACCGCTTTGGCCACCACCGTTCCACCCAACCCATTTTGTACATTTTTATTTTGTGATTTCTCCTACATAAAAATATGTCACATGGAAAAGCGTTTCAAATGAGAGCAAGACCATGCATAAACTCTGAACATTGCAGTACAAACAAGTAAGTTTGCCCACTTGCAAAAAATACACTCCTATATTATAAACACATATATAATTTAAGTATTTCGTGTGTGGCATCTCAGATCCCAGCACGAGCATCATCATCAGCATCCTTCCACAACACGCAAAATTCGAGGCGAATATACACATCGTTCAAATAGGGTTTTTAACCATATCCAAATTTTCCTGACATGAAGGTTCATTATTAGTTTTCTCTCATTACTGTAGTGTAGCAATATACATAATAAATATTTCCTTTCATTTTGATCGTGATTACTTTTGCTTCCTATTCGCGCACGCATAAGTGAAAGTTCAGAGGGAAAAGAAAATTTGGAAAAGCCAAACATGTTCTATCCATCTATCCTTTTGAAGTAATTTCCTCTATTTCATTTTTTTGCCTTTCTTTCATTAACAAAACAGATCTCACACGTTCTACCTAGTTCTCACGACAGTAGAGAAACACGTAGGTTGTTTTAGAATTGGTAGCGCACGAGGGGATCATGGAAATGAAATGAGTAGGAAAAGCTAACTGGATAAAGGAAGATATTACTTCCAATCTAGATAAAACCACCACCACTTTCATTTATTTTAACTAGTAGGTAACTATATATTTCGCTCTAAGCTAATATTCAATATTACACTCTTCATCCAACCTTTTTCATACTCTCGGTACAAAATATTCATCAGCATGATCATATTAGCCTAATAATCATACGAAATGTACCAACACCACGAGCACAAGGGAAAACCCAATTTCCCTTGGAAAGCGAGATGAGACGTACAAAAAAATTATGATTTTTTTCTTCTCCCGTGTAGCCCAGCAAAAACTAAAAGTAAGAAGGATGAGGAGATGAGAAATTACACTCTACTTGTGAAAAATCCTTAGCACAAGAGCGTTATAATAAATTATATAGTCATCATCATCATCTCTTTGCATCTTCATCATGAAGCCTTCAAGCTTAATTTTTTTCTTCTGAAAGTCTTGTATAAGTCATTGCCAATTTTTTTGCGCTCTTTTACTCTGCGCAATTCTCCCATTTGACAGTACAGTTTCACACATGAAACTTCTCCCGAGGCATAAATGAAATCATAGGGAAATAAAATTGCAAAAGCATGTTTAGCGAGTGGGCAATAACATCAAGGAAAAATTGGGATTCCCCTTATATCAGTTATATCCCCTAAAAACAATCTTCCAACCCATTATGATCTTACGCTTTATATAGCAAGTTGTAAACGGCGGCAGCAGCTGGTCTATCTCCATTTTAATATAAAAAGAACACTACGAAATACGAAAACAATATTAATGGAATGTTGATGTTGTATAAACTTCAAGGGAAGAAGAAGGAATCAAGACAAGAGATGGTCAGACTGACTCAAGCCAAGCCAATATGAAGCCAAGCCGCATTTCATTTTTTTGCATTGCGATATTCTTCAAATGCGTTTTTCATTCTGTACAGCTCATCTGTTCACTGTTCCTCTCGCTTTTTTAAATGCTCAAGTTTTTCAGTATCTCATGCAGTATGCATATGACGATCGTCGTAAACAATTCTTTAAGACGAAAAACTCTACTCACTACTCCTACTATTCCTTGACCATTATCATAAGGCAAATTCAAAGAATAACAAGTCCATTTGGATATGATAGCATATAAATATACGTAGTCTTTAGATGTTTTCTTTCCTTAAAAAAGTTGACTAGTCATAGTACAACTACTACTGTTACGACTATTGCTTATTGTATGGTGGTGTGGTGATGGGAGCTCAGGTTTCCGCTACGCTAACTCTATTTATTATTACACTAACACTACATAACATAATAGCTCCCATAAAAACTTTTTTTCTAGTCAGTATTGCACCATACTCAACACTTGTAGTTTTAGTTGATGCTGCTACAATGACGATGATCATGATCATGGTGTTATATTTTACATTCAATCCATATTACATGTACAATACAGCCAACAAAGTTTAGGCAATTGCGAGAAGACAAGTAGTTGAATTGTATGTCTGCGAAAAAAAGTTACTACTTGTTCCAATAAGGAAGCTCGAAGAGGATTCTGTGTTTTTTTCTCACCAAAAAAAACTTCCAGTCGAGTAGATCTTCTGTAGTCAACTTTTTCTTTAGAGTAAAAATGTATATGGGCTCGTTGATTTTAGGTAGAGGAACAAGTATCTTTAGAGAAAGCCACTCTGATTCATTCTCATTTTGTAAAAAAATGTACGTGTTTTTTTTTCTACTGGCATTGCCACAACTCTCGGAATAAAGGAATTGTTACAGGATTGAAGGGAAAAGAATAGGCTTTTTTTGGAAGCTGCTGGTCTGGTCTGGTCCTTGCCGATAGTTTTGTCTTCCCCTTTGTCGTATTTCTTTTCGTAAAAAAACTTACACTCAAGATATTCTCTAGTTGAAATGAAGAATTTCTTCTAAAGTTGTAAATACTTTAGGGAAAGTACTTATTGAGAGGTCTATCGTGCCAATGTTTGTGGATTGTTTACAGTTCTTGTGGAAATTCTCTTTTATAAAGTCTACTTTAAAATATTTCTGTTTGGGGAAAAACTTTGCATTCTCTAGCCTTAAATTCCAGTGATGGTGGGAATATAAATTGAACAGTAGCAGGAGCTTGGTACTTTCTAGAAAAAAAATATGGAATTTTAAGTGAAAATGGAAGCACTGGCTAGGGAAAGAATGATGGGGCAATAGGAAAGAAAGAGATTCTCCAGAGAGAGAAAAAAAAGACAACGAGGTTTATTCCATGTTCCAGTATTTTTCACACAGAGGAAAATGCCGAGTATGCTTCGTTTCGAGGAAGTTTCGCTGGATAAAGAAGGAGTAGCAGTGAGAAAGTAGGATGGTGGCGGTGTTGGTGATGATGATGATTATCATGGTAAGTATAAAAAGGTGTTTTATTATATCATCAGACTGTTTTATAACTGTAACCCTAAACCTACTAGTCTTTATAGAGGCTGAAAAGGAAATAGAAAGGATGTAAGGTATAAAATAAAGAAGGAAAATGTTCATACGTAGATATTTACGTTTTGTTAAAAGCTTAGAAAAATGATGTAATGATGACCAGCATCATCATTATCTCTCTTTTGGAACAAGCAATAATCTTATCATTTGGTGTTATCATGAAAAATGTGAAGATGTTGGTAGTTTTTTTTAGTTGTTGTTCCTACAAATAGTTTGGGTTTAGAGACTTTTGCTTTTTAAAGAGATTTTTCTTTCATTGTTTGAAGAAGAGCTCTTTAAAGAAATAAAACTTTCTCCAGAAGAGCTCCCACAAAATATTAGAGATGAAACGGAGGCTTTTTATACTCTAAATTGTTTAACAGGTGCAGAGCAAAATCATAAGGAGACTAGTATTTTTTCCTTCTTCTCCAGCAGTAACTTTGGATGTAAATGCCCATGCTCTTCTCTCACGACTTCCCTCTGTGTTTTAGTGTGTGGTAGATGCGAGTGTAGAAGCAGTACTACTTGTGCTTGCTGCTCGTGTTGTGGCTATTCCTAGTTCTTCTCCTATCATACCAGTCAGCGGAGTCCAGTGGATAATCAACATTAATTTCCGAATGAAAATCAGCCTCAAATAATAATAAACTCACAGTTTTTTAATCTCATTTGAAGTTATGTTGTTGAAGTTGAATCTTCATTGTTTAACAGTTATAAAGTGGTTAACTATAAAAACTCCTGTATTTTTCATAAAGACTCCCAGGACAAGAAGCGCTAGACTCTCCGCACATTTAATTAATTATTCAGGAGAAAAAACGGTTTAATAATTTATTTTGTGGGAGGAACATACAAATCTACTTGGTTAGTGAGCGTACTGCTACTGGCAGAACTTTAAGCAACAGTTCACTCCAGTGTAGTGCTCCTTAAAAATGCGCTGATATTTGTTCCTCATGAAATATTTTATGTTTTAACTGATTACCATTTAACAGCTTGAACAATAAAGGAAACTCATTAATTTAATTTAAATGAGTAATTCTAAAAGTGCTAAAATTTTCGAATAAGTTTTCTCAATTGTTCTTCTTTGATAACACTAATTGGGCTGTTGACCCTAACTATTTGGAGATTATTAAATTTTGCGATTGTCAAAAACAATAAAATTGTCTCTGTTACAATTAAATGATAATCGAACAAAACATTTGTCGTTAAAACATTAGGGTTTTTTTGGTGTATGCGGTTTATTCTCGCTTTCCCATCCTGTGGAGAGTGTTACGGTAATTGAGTAAGTGTCATTTCTAAGTGATCTTGACAGCACACCCACCTTCCTCCACTGACTAGAGTCAAGTCACTATATACCTCCAAATATACTGAATAGATAAAACGACCCGACCCAGCCTTCATGGTTAATTTTGTAAAAAGATCAACTCAATTTGTCTCTTATTTCATATAAAAGACATTCCATTGTTTGCTGACTGGAACGTTACAAGCTTAAGCAAGACGAAAAGCTAAAAACTTTTGAGGAAGTACTAAAACAAAATTATCTTCACGCTACATTAAGGTTAGTATAACTTCCATCATTCTGTACTAATGTCTCGGGATTGTTTTTCTATTCTTATTTTATGACTATTCGCATTTTTAAAGCGTAATTTTAACATACTCATAAACTAATATCTATACATGTTCTCCGATAAGTACATCCTCTTGAACGGAACCTACGGCCATCCTTACAAAGTCAATGAAAAACTTACAGATTTTACGACCTCATTTTACTATCGCAAATCAAAAAAATATATTCCAACTGCATCCAAGCGCAAATTATGGGTTTACTTTAATGATTCTACTTATAAAAGTAGTAAACAACCAAAGTAGGAGTAGGAGGAGGGNACTTTAATGATTCTACTTATAAAAGTAGTAAACAACCAAAGTAGGAGTAGGAGGAGGGAGTATAGAGCATCACTAAAAAAATCAAATAATTTCTCCCATCGGTAAAAATACTGTTTAGATATGATGGAGTGTGGGCGATTTTCGACCATGTAAAAAATATGTCATTTTTAGCCACTGCCAATGATCTACTCAAATCACCTCCGTATTTTTGAAAGCAAAAACTCAACTTAAATTTAAACCGAGCATTATTTCATGTAAAGTGTCAAAACTTTTTTTTAAAATGTATGTTACGAGCATTACTAAACATGATTTTTAATTCAAATTTTTTAGTAAACCAATAAGTACATCTATCTCAAGCAAAGTACTACTTCCTATGCATTATCGTAATTTTTATGTATGCATTTCCTCTTCAATCTCGGGGACCAGCCTGAAGCAAATAAATAAATGGGAACAGTTTTTACGTATGAACAAATACACACAGACAGTTTGGAAAGTAAACCACAACTAGATAAACATATAATTTATATCGAATATAAGAGAATGTAGTTATATTTGCATTGACAAATGCATTAAAATGGCTTTTAATTTTATAGCTTCGTGTACAGCCAACAAGTCTTGAAAACTTTCGCTTCAAATTGAAGCCTTCAATTTCCCCTTACTTTCTTGGAATTCTCTCGTGACTACTTTAGGTCATTAAAATTGTGTAATACGTCTCATTTATTTTTAAATTGGGTAGCGAGTGAGTGTCTCCCATTAATCTATTTTTAAGCAAAGGAAGGCAACATTCATTGCGCATAAATCACTCACAAAAATTGTTTACAAATCGATGCTTTACAATAATCAACGAGGAAATAATAAACAAATATTCCCTTATTTTTAGAAATAATGACGCAATTTCCTAAAAGTACATACATATTATGAGACATGAAATGAAACAGCGTTTTATTTGTTAAGTGTGCTATAAAAAATTTGCAGTTTGACGTGATGCATCAAATCTGTTCGTATTCCTTTCATTCATCCATCTTCAAAAGAATAAATAATTTGAAAGGGACTTATTTCCTTTAGTTATTACGTA
Source organism: Lepidocyrtinus dapeste (assembly GCA_036850885.1). NCBI lineage: Eukaryota > Metazoa > Arthropoda > Collembola > Entomobryomorpha > Entomobryidae > Lepidocyrtinus > Lepidocyrtinus dapeste. The sequence goes on along the minus strand of JAANSQ010001801.1, from coordinate 5,267 downwards.
AATTGGTATAAAGGAGAGGTGACGTTTGTCTAACCACCTAATTCTTAAGGTTACGTTGCGGTTGCTGACGATAGTCATCATGCTCCTGCCCCAGTCTGCGTCCTTTTAAAAAACTTAAAGCTCCAGTGTTATGCTTTAACTGGGCTTAGTCGAGTTATACATTTGTTATTTATCCGTGCACTACTCTTATTAATATATATACTATAATATTACGTAACTCGGAACAGGGAATTAAATTTTATTATCATACATCACTGTCCATTTTGTGTTTTAGTACTCTCAATACCTTAAACAAACTCAAATGACTATGGACAATGAAATGGGCTCGGGAAGGAATAAAGTGCATAAGTAATAAGCAAGAATGGAATTTCTTTATTCTGTTGAGTACTACAGCAAACATCTTTCAATATTAAGTCTAGTGTATACAATACACAGGTAATTACATTAGTATAACAGAGCTAAAGCGATGGTTTTTTTCCTCCGACAAGTGAAAGAACGCAGCAGCAGTGAAATTCCTTCAACTCGCTGGAGGGATAAGGAATGGGGCAGTGTTGAAACAAATGAAACATGTACATCATCTGAGCTTTAATGTTTTTGTTGATCAATTCATATGCAAAGTTTGCAGATGAATTACGTGTTTTCATGTAGATCGAAAGCTGACGTAGGCAAAACTCTTTGGTGTGAGGGGGCACTGAGCCGGATGTTTAACACTAACACTGGTTAGGCTAGGTTCGCGTAGTAAAAGTAAAAATTCGCAACACTTGTATTCATTTACTTTCCCTTAGAGTCTCAGTACAAATATATATTCTCTCTCCCAGAATTTTGTGTTTTCCATACAGATTTTATTGTGCAAAGGTCCAACTCGAGCATGACTTGAATAAACATAGACTTTGGCACATTCCCTGGAACTGCAATAATCTATGTTAGTTGTTGGAGGCAGTGTAAAAAAGAAACATTGCGTTTTTGTATGTGTGTGCGGAGGGCAGCTCATTGGAATTTTTCGCTCTGATGTTACGGTAAAAACCGCAGGATTATTTTACTTGAGTTTTTATTTGTTTTTCAATTAATTAATTGGCTTGAGCGTAAGGCAAAATCAGGTTTTTCTGCGGAACAGAACTTTTTGCCTATTTTCGTTTTCCATTGGCTTCGCGGATCCTTTCAAAGAGGATGAAATAACGAAGGGAAAACATTCATTCGGTTTTTTATTGTTCATTTCTGGTTACATAAAAAAGAAAAAAGTGTAGTTATTTGTAGCGTAAGTTATTTTTGGACATTTATCCCTCGAAAAAATGAATGTATCGGGAAAACGCAAACGGAGTCTGTTTTATGAGCGGTCTTCTCCCTTTTTGAGTGAAATACCGCCGTTCCGTGTATCCTCCGATAAGCGTTTTTTGCCTTTTGTTTGTTTTCCGCTGAATATGATATAGTGTCAAGCAGTCAGTATTCAGTATGTTACCCATCCACTATCAAATCGGTTCATTGTATCTGTGCATTAAATTACGTGTATCTCTGGTTTTTTTTTATATTTTTGTCCGCAAACAAAGTTATATGGAATAATAAAAACTCCAGTAAAGCTGAAAAGGCTTTAGTACTTCCTCGTAAATCAAAATAACTTGATTTACATTTTTCCGAATAAATATTCATTTGGTGGATCTGGAGTTTAGCTTTGAGAGGTAATACTTTAGCATTTTTAACGTGCTCCGATGGAGCACTAAAAACTGTAGTATATAATGAAACGCTTTAATTCTATTTCCACCGTGTCGAATTTTTTATCATTTACATTCAGCCTTCTCCCTCAACCTGTGACTTGAGCGGATACAATATTAATCAAGTTGAGAGGATAAGGTACCTATAAATACCAAACCATGTAGCAAACTTCTACTTGATGAAGCCTTTAACTCTTCTAGGACTTTCTGGCTGTTTTTGTTGTTGTTTGTAACGTCCTAGTATTCAATTTTTAGGGAATGGTTGGAATTAGAAATGCTATTTAATAATAGAACATGATGATGTTAACACGCTAAAAGAGTTTACTTGACACCTTTCTATTCTAAGACCGCGACATCACCGCCAAAAAGCACGAACAAAAATAGATTCCACATTTACTTCTCAGATTATCGCCTTATAAACTTCTATTCATTTATGGAATGAGATAAGATGTAAATCTATTCATATAGTTTAAAAGTTTGCAAGGCACCTGTATATTTCAATCAAGAGTTGTCTCATTTCTTGACACTTGCTCTCTGGCCTGACAGCGTCACTCAGTCAAAACACCGTCTACAGGATTATTATGCATTACTAATAACTTGTTCTCGTGCTAAAGCTTAGCATAAAAAGCCAAACAGCCATAAAAATGCAGTTAAGAAAGTACCTGATTTTTTAGGTTTTAGATTTTGCAAAAACGGAAAATCTTCTAAATAAGGATATATGTCCAGCAGCGGTTGCACAACGAAATGAAATCCTGTCTACATCATTAATCATAAAAAAAGGTTGTGCTTTTTATATGAAAATGCTACGTTTTTTCTATTGGCGAGGGCAAAATATAATTAATTGGATGCAGAAAGTCCGTTGAAGTAAACATTAAAATTCAAATTGATGGACAAAACCTACTAGGCTTTGCATGCGTAGCTCCTTAAATTCTGACAAGGAAAATTAGACTAGCCCAACATGCATAAATTATGTGTGGCCGAAGCTGTAAATGACTTTACCACTAAATGAGTGACAAATCAATGTCCCTACTTTATACTTCATTTTAGACATTACACATCACAACAGTTTTTCTAATTTGTATACATTCGTCGTCCATGATAAGGAAAACATTTTTTTGAGAGTACTGCATTAACTTCCTTTTCATTAATTTATCATGATCATCCCGTCAATATCAGTGGTACACGCTATTTTCATGTCTAACTTGAAGTTTATAATTCAACGTAAGACATATTGCAAGTTGGCAAACTAATATTTCATTTTTTTTCGTTCCGTCGTAAGACAGGTAAAGTGGTAGCTTGTTCGAGTGCAACTGCACTTGGTTTTTCTAGTGTTGTGAATACTATTTTGGAATACAATGGGCTACAATCGAAAAAGTGAGTTATGGCAGTGATAATAACACAATGTAAAAATCAGGCGCAAAAATAGAGTATGAATAGAGGGACAAGTGTGTTCCTATTGTTTGGAAGGGCGCAGTACAAACAGCAAACAAGATTGGTTTGGATTAGTAGCTTGAGGTTGGGACGTTAGGAGTTGAGAGACCTTCGGAGGTAATTGATGTTCAATGATTATTATTAATGCATCGCATGACATTCTACAATACAATTGCCCTGATAATGAAAAAGTGATTTATAGGGATGCGGTAGAGAATAGAGAAGGATATAACTTGTACGGAATTCATCAGATCGCACACCGGAAGGAACTATACTTCAAGGCATAAATTGAGCCGCAAAGAAAATTAGAATGATTGGTTCGTTAAAAGCGGAATTGGGTTTGGGACTCTGAGTAATTAAAGCAAAATACTTTGACGCAATACTCCAATGCAACATAATGGAGTAATGAATCCGTAAGCAAAGATGCTCTTTAGTACGGCTGGGATGCATATGCAAAATGCTAGGATTTAATCTACGTAGTAATCTTCCTATCATCTCACAAAAGTTCTTACATTTTAAAAGGATTTTGGTGTCTCGTCATATGTCATGTTGGAAATCAAGCTTGAAGTACTAAATACCTGTGAGGCTGAGCTTGACTAACCCTTCACCTTTATTGTCTAGTGTGGGTAGTTTGTTTCGAGCAATCTAGCGGAAAATTGCTTACTTCTTGGAAATTAATGTGTGGGATGAATTCATAGCTTCTTTAATAATTAACGCGTAGAGCAGTATAGATTTTATGATAACGGATGGTAGGGTAATATTTGCATATAAATGAACCTGGTTGCTGTTGGATAACGGAACTAACTTTTGCGATTATTGCGCCTGGTGTTGGAAACTACCAATTTAGTATATTTGATGCAGGTTTCGTTATTCCGGAAACGAAATTGCATTTGGGATTACATTCTGACTTACTTCCCTGGACGAACATTCTTGAGACCTTATGCTTCAAAAAATTATTATTGGGTTGGAGGTCACGTATATGAATGAGTGGAATTATGAAAAGGGGAAAAGGCGAAAGTCGCTTGCAAATTGTGCCGATAAAAAACAGTAGATCCAATCTGTATCATGTTTTATAGTTCAAGTTAGTCTGATGAAATCTGTAATGGGGATCTTTTGTAATTTAGCGTGCATTTCTGTCAAAAAAAAAACCTTAAACGATTTGTCTGCTGCAATCAAGTGAACTGAGTAGATGCATTATTTTTTGTTATTAGGAGTTTGCTTTCATGAATTTTTTCATTGAAAATCAATAAAATATTTTATAGGCCTTTATATTTTGAACCACTTTGATTGATCATGATCACGATCGATCGATCGACGATCAGATTATTGCAGCGTTACCTTTGATTCTGGAAAGGTGCAGCGAAACTCTACACTTTTTACTGTTGAGAGATTGAGTAAAGTATTCAATTGCAAGTAGTCAATAAATTAGATTGAACCCTCATAAAAACCAATTATTGGCCACTTTCGCATTTCTAATGATGCTCAAGGAGAGAAAAAGAATATCGATTGGTGTCGTGTATGAAGACTATCTGATTACTACAAATGATAATATGAACATAGCGCCTGTTTCCACACCACTTTATCCGAAGTGCACTCTGGGGAGTGAAATATCTGCCTTTTTTATGATCCACTTTAGTTCACTCATTAGTTATTCATTAGTCAGTCCATTATGCAAGCTGAAGAAAAAAATGGGCATTAATATTTCAAAGGAAAATACTATACTAACTCTGTTGGAAAAAACATGCGCTTCATTCTATATACAATACAATTTTTATTATGATTTTTATCGAATTTTATTTTATGTTATATTTTGTCTGCCTGTGTGTTCCCCTCCTCATCCAATGTTACTTAACGTAGTGTATTTAGTAAATTATTATAATTTATCCGAACCTAGTCTAGACTCATTGGCTGAATAAACACGGAGAGTCTAGTTGCGTAACTAGTGTAAAACTAAAGTTATAAATTAAAACGTAAGTAATAAGTAATGACTGAGGGTGATGTTGCAAAATTTTTCAAAATTTATTCACAATTTTCAAATACTAGTACGATCGATATCATATTACCTCATATTTTTTCATTCGTGAGAGAAAAACACTCGTAAATAAAGTTATAGTATCTTTTGTTAAATTA
>JAANSQ010001800.1:0-13873 GCA_036850885.1 Lepidocyrtinus dapeste | reverse complement strand
TGCCACTCTCAATTCCAAGTTGAGAGACAGAGTGAAGCTTAAGGGCAACGCTTTCCCACTATGGTGGCAAGAGTATCCTTGCCAATGTACCATTCTGAGGGTCTCTCAAGCTACATGGCTGCGATCGCATAATCAGTTATTGTTTGGCCATTTTATTAGCATTATTAATTCCAAGTCTGAAACTGTATACACCCCACATGAGGAATTGAGCTTTGAATGGGCATGAATCATATCGTGATTGACGTTAGTGGAAAATTTGCAAGTTAGTATTGACTATCGAGTAATGTAGAAGAGAGGATATAAGAACATAAGAAGCTTCCATCATCATACCGCCGTCCACAACAGAGCTTCTGAAGGTCTAGGTTTCATTAAATTTTTTTTTCTCCAACTAATCAGAATTGGTTCAGTGGGAAACACCTGTAGCTTATCTTACACGCTTCTGAGTCTACACCTTATACGCTATTAATTAAACTGTTTATCTAAGTGGATTTAAAAAAATCAGATGATTTTATGAGATTTTTTCCCTCAATTTCAATATCGTTTTCCTGAAGAAGAACGAGTGTATTGCCTAAACTCATTCTCTAGACTTACATGGTCACGGTCATTCCGTTTTTTATACATCCTATTCGCATTATACCGTACAATATTAATCAAGCTTGGAACGTACTTGAAGTAAATAAGATAACTGGAAATGTTGCATGAATCCGATGAAACTCCTATGAAGCATCATCTTTACAGCAAAAGTGTGAATATTGTGTGTGTGCGTGTATACGTCACAGGTAACCCCATACAAGGCCACTAAATCATATATAGTAAACGTATCAATTCAGACTATCTTCCATCTTCAATGGAAAAAAATGATAAAAAAAAGTTGAGGCACTTCCAACACTTTTATTCTCAAATGCCTTTATACAAGAATGGGTTTGATTGGAGTAGTTATTATATTGATGATAACCAAGATGAATGTTCTTTTAGTATTCTTCTACGACAACAGAAAACCACGTAGGTACATGACACGGCATAATGAACAAAAGTGTACATTCTGCCAATGCCTACGCTGCCGCAGGAAGGAACACTTGGCCAAAATAGGTTGACTCACTAGCTTCCACATTATTATGCAGATGTGTAGCCTTCCTTGATGTTAAGGACGCTTTGGGATAGGATTTCTCATCAACACCAATCAATGATTTGCAAAAAAAACGTTTCTTTACTGTGTACAGTGTAGTCTCGGTGTGTGCGTGTTTGTCTATTATGCGCTGCCATGATCATCAATTCATCATGCTACCTTGCCCCGCAGTATATGTACGATTGTTATGTCATTCAGCAGAGTTTTACCTTGCTCTGTCTCTTGGCCGTTTGTAGAGCTCCCATGATCAACGGCACTAACTTCCAACCATCCTACTAAGATGACGACGTGTCGTTCATCCGTTGTCGTAGTGCCTAAACGTCATCTTGTAAACTATAGCTTCCACATAATCAGATTATGTTTAACGCGAGGCTCTTAGCCTTTACGAATTATCTCTTTATGGCCAGCGACGGTCACAAATCTAAGCTTAAGCGCTAAGGTGAATGAAACCAATACAATCAGCGTTATCTACAAAGCAATTATAGCTCAGCAGGACTAAACTAATGGGAAAACTGATATTTTCTAATGTTCTATTAACTCTTTCTTAACAATCCAAAGCTTAACTTGAGATGAGGTCAAGGTTCATTGAACATGCATGTATAATCACGAGGAGAACTATAATGGATCTGGCAAAATTTTTGAAGAAAAATGAATAAACTAAACAAAATGTATTATTGAATGAATTGAAATTGAAGAGTTTTTGAGTTTTTCACTCGATCAAAAAAAAACCTATCGCATGTTAACCGCCACCAAAGATCCAATAGTACCACCAACCTAAAGTACAAACTTGAAGCTAATTTTTTTTTCGAAATTGCACCAAGCAACAAAACCAGATGTTATATAAAGGGAAAGGAAGCAAGTCTTTGAACTTTTTTTTCGCTGAAAAAGAGGAAATTTCGTTTGTATGACGTATCTTCACGAGATAATCCTTTGCAAGCCGTTTTGAATCGGGATGACTACCACGAAGGAATTCCCTAGCTTAAAGCTTACCCAAAAAATTGCAAACAATGTGAGTCTCTAAAGTTTACATCAAAAAGGATATTACCATAGAAAATTCTCTCCGTGTTCGTTCAGGATCAAACAGAATGTAAAAATGATGGTCATCCGAGTAGGAAAGAATAATGAGTGAGTTCTAACAAAACACCAATTATTTAAGCTTTTTTTTAAATTTTGATCCTCCAAAGATACAATCCCGTTACGGATGATTCCTTCTGTGAAAAAAAAGTTGCTCCTCCGGATTTATTTGAGAGTAAATAGATTCTATAAATATGTAACATGTACTACTTGAAAAACATGATTCAGTTGCTTGGCTCGTTTGAAACGTTTCGAAAGAGGAAAAACTCCTTTTACTTTCTTAGGAATTAAGTTTTCCAAGTTTTTGGTACAGGAACATGCTCCTTCAGCTAGACACCCGCGCAGCGAAACTAACTCGAGATGAGCCTCTCATTTGATTATGGATTCATGCAGTTTTCCTCCGCTGCTCGATGCTCACTTCCCTCTCGAAATAAACGCTTACTTATTTGCATGATTTTTTTACGAGACCACAAAAGAATCTTAGGTGGGGAGTAATGCTTTCTTTAATATTTTAAAGATGCCCATAAAAAGTTTATACTTTGCACTCCTCTAAAATCCATTAAATTAGTATTGCACATTCTTCATCCATGTTCTAGGTTTCGAATCAGCAATCACTTGCTAACGGCTCTACACCATCCTAGTGACTTGAATTGTGTGTGTGTCGCTCGTAAAAAAAAATTTCATCAAATTTACACCTATTTCCTATGACTCGCACATGGGTTTTCTTCCTGCAGAATCTGCTCAAGAGACGCAGAGGAAGCGGATGGATGGCATATGTAATTACGTCCGAAGTAATAAATTTTCGTTTGTAGATCTTCCCAAACAAAAAACAAATTGATTTGCGTTTCACATTTAACACAATCGAGCCCAAAAGGTTTATTAGTCATTTCCTAGAATTAACATTTGATAATCTATTCTTGGACGATTCTAACAGGATGTTAAGGTGAATCTAGAATTGGCTTTTAGTTTCACAGTTTCTTAATACCTCTAAGCAGTTGTTTTTGACGATGTACTTAATAAATTTTTTACGAGTGGGGTTAGCACAAGCCTCTTTTTATGCCACACACCGCCTATTCAAATTAATGACTAGGCCAAGACCGGCTTCTTCCGCGATGATGAAATTATCCTCAGCAATTTTCTAAACTCGCACGTTTCTCCTAGAGAAAATGAATTAAATAGTTGTGAACATAATCGATAATCAATATGAAGGAGATTTCCTAGTGGGAACGAGGACATTTAGAATTTTATAAATTCGTAGCGCGTGTCCTAAAAAAAGGGTAGGGGCTCCAGTGCAAAAGGCCAGGATTGGAAAATAGCCCAACTTTAAAAACTTGATTAGGCTCATGTACACATTCAAACATAAAAATATAGATTTCCTCCATTTTTTCATACAATTCTGAAATTTCACAAAACAACAGATCTTACACGCTTTTTCAGTCTACAAAACGTTTTTAGGTTTGCTACTCACCAAAAAAATCAATACTATTTTTTGACAGACTCTATAGGAAGGGAGTGTTGTATAAATTTTTTAGGTTTATTTGTCAGGTAGTTACCTCAAAACATTTTTTTTACAGAAAACCATAGCAAACATCATCAATTTATTATAAAAGCATGAACAAATCAAGAGGATGATGAAGGGATAAAAAAAAGTACACAGATGACTTGTCATTACGCTCTTAGATGAGATTAGTTTTGAGGGAATGGTGGCAAAACGATATCTGCATAGGGAAAACGAGAAAACCTTATAAAACCTAAAGTTAAGGGATGAAGCAGGACAGAGAACGAGCAAAACGAGCAGAACAACGAGCGAGCAAAGAGAGAGAGAGAGAGAGATAGTGATTTTGAATTAGAAAACATCAGCAAAAACTGCACACCATGAATATCCGGTCGTTGAACCTGCTTCCTAATATAATGCATACTATATAATCCTATATGAAACATATTTTGTAGTATTCCCTGTGCAATGTTTCCTTTTTTCCTCTTTTGCACTTGGCTAATGTACATGACGATGATGAGATTGAGGCCTAGGGAGAGGTAAAGCTACACTAAGCTTAAGCTACCACAATATTCATTATTATTACGTATAAAAAATTAAGCAAAGTGCATCTACGAACACTTACACTATCTCAAGTGCTACCATTCGCAACAAGTTACACTTTACAAGTAAATAGCTTAATGGCATGTACTAATAGAGTAGCATCAGTGTCTACTTTTCATATCGAATTGTATTACTTTGTATACTCAATGAGAAACCTTTTAATTGAGAATTGCTCTTAGGTTATGTATAACATTTTAAACAAAAAAACACTCTGAATTACATTCAAACAATTGATAAAATGATGTAAACAAATAGTATCGCGAATAATTCCGAAATACGCCATACATGAATTCTAGAGAATTTGAGAGAATTCAAACTGAAATTTATATGACAAATAAATTGAAAACCTGCCTGAAGTAGCCTGGAAAACTGTACAGATGATTTTAAACTGCCAAGCCCGGAAGAACTTTAATCTAGAATAGGTAGGGGTGTAGAAGGAAGACTTGGGTAGAAATCTGGGAATGATTTTTTTTTATTTGCGAAGCTAATGAAAAGCTAACTAGGTAATAAAACTTGACTCTAGGGAACATAACCACTGTTATCACCAAGACGAGCTTTATGATTCTAGTAGAATATTAGTGCAAAAATGCTACAAGCTGTGAACAAGGTACTTCATCCCTCTCTTTTTCATGGTAGTTTTGTGGTTGTCACCCTGTAAAATCTCAATTTGAGTGGAGTGTATATACACTAAGCTAATTTTTATAGCGAGCTTTTATCGTTCTTTGTGACAAGACTGCTTTAAAGTTGAAAGACAGAAAGGAGGAAAAATTGTCAATTCCTCATTAACTCATTTTTATGACAGTGTACGATACAGAAGACACTTCAACACTACAAGATAATTTAAATCAGAGGAATGTACTTAGTGTACAGAGCCTCTGGACTAAATTAGAAATTATATGGGTGCTCACCGTATCATTAATCTGGTTTAAAATTTTAAATGCTTAGATGACTTGTTGACTTTATGTGATGCTGAAGGAATTGTCGTGAGCAGTTCACTTCAAGAGTGCTTCCTAAGCTTGATCTGTAATTATGTACACTTTTTTTTAGGAAATTTACCCACTTGAGAGGTCATAATCATGAAATACTGTCTCGGTTTACCCCCAGCATTTTGTTTTGATTTGGTATGGTACACATAAATGATGAATAAGGTGAATGTTTTGATCTGTAACGTCATATTTGTCAAGCTAATGAAAAAGTGGATAAATCAAGAGATAAGATATAACGATAAGCCTTTAATTTAGTTAAATATTTACTTAATTAATCCAAGGTAGGTACATGGACTAGGAAGCACTAAACACTTTAAAATTCCTATAAATTCAACTGCAAATAAAAACAGTCCTTATCCTTTTGCTCCAATAAATACCATTAATTTATACTAATGTTTAGACGAGTATTACGTAAGTAATTATTTTTGCGCACATGCTATACCATGAAAAGGCAGGGAAATGAACTGCTCAAATATTTCAGTATGGCAAACAAATAATGACAATTCATTCCGAAAACGTTTCTAGAGCTGTTGGAAAAGTAATGAAACTTCCGTTTAAGTTTGCTCTAAACTTTTAACAAAAATATTTTAATCAATTTATAGTTGCCACCAGCCAACAACCCATGATATGTAAATATCCGTTTCCACCAATGCATTTATAGGTTTACTCATATTCAAATTTAAAGCTTTTCCTAAAAGCAACGAGATATTTTAACAGCTACCATGCATATAATTACGGCGAGTAAAGCTTATCATATAGGATGATAAAAGGAGAGCCTTATAAAATCTATTAATAAAACTATAGGTTACGTAAATCAGAAAACAGAATGGCGGTTAGATTTCATACCCAAGTACGATTTTATGATTCAGCTGATTTTTTCTTCCATTTCTACCTTAATTCATAACACGGGGCAAATAGAAAAAGCGATTACGCTTTTCTGCTCCGACGCATTCAATTTGGTCCTTTTCAGTTAAGCTTGTTTATGACAAGGCATGCACGACCTAGATTCTTCCTCCTTTCTTAAGGGACACTAACTTTAAGAGTGGGGATTTGAACCCAGAGCCACTAGGGCGTGACATGAGCTTTCTGGAAAAGTTCCCAAAAAATTTATTCCAAGAAAGTAAATCACGAGCATTTCCGTCCTTAATTAAATTTCTTGAAAGTAATCCCCCACAGCCATTAAAAGAGTCACCTTCAAGTATTTATTTATGTATAAATATTTACCAAGTATGCATCCTCTTGCAACGTTCTTGCTTCACAAATTTTCTCTTTGATTAAATAATTATGAAGCAATATGTCCCCTACTTTTGAGAATTAATATTGAGTCAAAAATATTTAATTCTACTTGTAATTTCCCCGCTCAGAAAAGTATAAAAATAACTAGATTATATTAGGAAACATGGCCTTCTCGCCGTGACTACAATGGACGACTTAGTTCCTGCAGCAGGTTTTATTCTGTGCCATTTTGGCCGCACGTGGAATCCAGGAAAAATTAGGGAAATGTAAATTGCTGTCATTTGAGTAGTGTTTGAAGACGGAAGCAAACAGTATAGTCTCCCTGAGAATAAGACCATAAGAGATAATGGGCCGAATATTGTCACCATTTTGTAAGAAATAATATATGACGAGCGTAATTAGTCAAGTCGAATTTTACAAAAATTATGCATATTCTTGGCAGCCGCATTAATAACCAACAACCGATGTAATACCATCAGGCTACAAGTTTCCTAGAAGTTGACAAGGTAAAGTAATGTCAACACGGGTGTAAATCCTAGTCTAAATAGCTTAATTGCCATAATCGAAATAATCCTCTTTTCTATATTTAATTGGTGGCATAAATGCATCACGCCACGACACGCTACCGCACACAATGCACGAACCTTCCGCTTTTTCCTGAAATTATTCACTCATTCAGTGCAAGCCAACCCATGCATTTTATTTTTGCATGAAGTGCAAACAAAGCCATACATTTGCCATACGTAATAATGACATTAGGTCCAATTAAGCTTGAGCAATTTAGTAGAGGGTATTACATTACTTTTTAGCTTATGTCTAGGCTGACATTCCACTGCATATTTTTCACTTTTCCCTGTCATCATCCCCCACAATCTAGGTTGTCATCGAGGCATGAGTCAGTGAAAGTATTATCACGGCCTCTTTGGTTTCATCAGCCTACGAAAATGCAGACGTTAGGATCCCTCGAGTGAAATATGCATTCTGTCCAGTAGGTTTAATAACCCCCTTCTCCAAAACCTACGAATTATCCAACGTCTCCATTTATTCTAAACATTCTAAACTACTAGATGCATGCATTTTGCACTAAAAGGCCTGCCTGCCCGTCGCCCTCCCAATCAGATTTGGTAGTGTCTCCTGGACACTCTAAACTTTCTCCTTCATCACTTACACTTCCTGGAAACTATTGCCATGCTCCAGTGATTTATGAAAATTGGTTTATACAAATACATTCTTTGTGTAAGCGGTTACATAGTACAAAATTAGTTGAACAATGTATTCTACTGCAAATGATAACAATCAAACATTCATACATTGTTATTCCTTTTGGGCAACAATGAATAGATGCAGTTAAACATGGCTGGTTTGCTAAAGCTGCATTTTCCGTTAAGGCGCTTCCTCCGATGCAGCTGATGTAGCCTACGAGACACAATAATCAAAACGCAAAATAGAGCGTTTTGTTCGAGCCTTACAGAACTAAAAGTGTTCAGGAATGATATACGCAGAATAAAAAGAGCATTTGCTCAGGCTGAATTGTACAGCAAATATTGTATGCAATGCGATGCATGTCCTGCGCTCACGACTCTAAGCCTTTTTTCTTGCAACCACATCTCGCAAAAAAACCATTGAATGGTGGAATGCGTGTGTACTCAAAGCCCCCCAAAAATATGACTGAGAGAGTAGTAGTGCGACTTGATTGTAGCAAAAATATACTCAAAAACGCTATATTCTGATTGAGGGGGCATTGCACTTTTAATTTTTACGATAAGTTGCAAGCTACAAGAAGCACTATGCCATAAACATTTTTTTTATTTCGAACAAAATCGATAAGATTCTTTTGTGTTCTTAAGCAAATGCATTGAATTGTATTGTACGTTGGGGCCTTACATCACAGCGGAACGTAAGCAATTGTCAAATTTCGAGGTGGGTTGACTTTATTGTGCTATTTCCCCCTAGTAATTTTGGTACATTCACATGTTTACATTTTATCTACATATTTTTATATTTTTGCAGGAAAGGGTCGCAAAGGGGAAGAACTGTGTCACCCTGTTTTATCTCACTTGGCTAAATTTTAAGCAGGAAAACAACATCAGACGGAATCAAAAGGAACTTGAAAGTTTCCAGTGGCACAGACGCCACGGACTGCAATCAATGATGCATTTCCTGATCAAAAAGAAGTTGAATCAGGTCAACTGACTTGGAGTAAAAATCAAAGGAAGCTATTAGTTTGAAATACCATTAAGTCAATTTTGAATTTGCACTCCATTTCTCATGCAGAGTAACATACTAAATGAGTAATAGCGCGAAGATTAAGCATGTGGTAACACCCGCACGCTTTTATAACAATTAGTCATCAACAAGGTCATATAACATTTTCCCTTTAAATCTCACATCCCATCCCCAAAATTTGTACCAGAGGTAAATTCATAACCAACAAGAGACGCTATTTGATGGGTTCTCTTCCTCGGGTATGATAAATCTGGTGAGTGGTGACCATGGCCTTGTTCTGTACAACTTGTTTTTCGCAGATTTCAGTTGGCATATGAACTTCTAGCTATTCCCATATCAAAACTAGAAAAAAAACACAAAAAAATACATCCTAAATCTGGCAGATTGATTATATCCAAAAATACCCTCTGTTCATTCAGCATTTACAATGAAATGTTTCTGATAACTTTTCCTATCAAATTAGAGGACATTGATTAGCGAAATTCGCATTTTCTCATTCATTTCACCTGCATGCTACAACTTTCCGAAACTAGTACGAGGTAGGCGAATGGCGTGTGTCCTGTCGCTTTCATAATTCTCTCCTACTTACTTAGTAGAAGCTTCGCGTCTAGTTTTTGCGAAAAGAGCAAAAACAAAATTTGCATAGTATAACCAAAAATTAAGCTTTCTTCCCAAATGGAGGGACAGTGGGGGACGTGGAAGCTTACTGGTTTTATGTAACATTAAGGAAATTGGGGAAAGCAGCAGGGAGATTTCATTTCGGATGTTTCACTACACGTCGAATCCATGTAGACTTTGTCTTTTGCATTGGCAAAATGTAAGAGGTTTAAAAAATTGTGGAATTTTTTTCTCTATAATTTGTCCACAGTAAATATAAATAATGAGTCTTAATTATTATGTTATCAAAATAAGAATAAATAGATTAAGTCATGAATTCTTTATGATTTGAGATATTTTTGCAGCAACGTAAGTCAATAAAGAATCATTTTTGTGATAGAAAGATGCCTTTCTGGGTAAACTGATCAGGGAAGTGATGAGCTATATTGTTATCTTAGTCGTGACTCTGATATCGCATTTCGTAGACAAATTGTTATCTATAGTTTTTATTTTCATCCTTATTTGGAAGGGACTACGTATAACTTGGCTATAGGAAGGAAACACTTTGTAAATTGCTTCTGGATGATTTATTTTGCTATAAAAAGAGCTCAATTTTCAATTAAATTGGGAGCGTGTGCACCGAGCAAATAGTAAATCTACTCGAAATAGTCTCCTTCGTAGAGTCATATGGTTAGGGCTCTCTCTCCCTTGAAAAGATCCTAATAGAAGATGTGTTGTGTACTACTCCATTGAATGGAGCAACGGTCAAGATTTACTTCAGCTCATAACTGCATAACGTAATTTGTAGTGAAGCTTATGACGGCCAAGCCACCTCAGAGCAAGTCAGGCCAGCAGGATGACAGATACTAGAGGCACTAGGTGATGGCAAGCCATCGTGCTATGCTCTTATGACTCAAATACTACCTACCTTAACGTTTAATTTTGCATGGCTCTTTATTCGAAAGCTCTACACGTAAGTACTCTAGGGATGGATGAGCTTAAAGTCTTGAAGCTCTTCTCATAAGCAAAAGGAAAAAGTGAAAGTTTCCGATCACTCTGACTGCCTCAAGTTCATCTAAGACGACTATGTATTTCAGTAGGAGTACCAAGAGCTCCAAAGATACACTACATTAAGAGCACTTTACCTGCTTACCTGCGCTCATAATACACTTTAATTTAATATTTACATAGCAGTATGGATCCTGCTTTACACATGCTGGGAGAGGCGCCTTGAACACCAAAATTAAACTTTGTTTCGTTCCTAGCTTCATTCCTTGGCATGACCAAGCTACAATTTTTTCGCCAAGTCATATTAATATAGGGACAGTATGCGCTTACGCCATCACCACTGTTCATTTCTTCTTTAAGCTTAAAGGGAAAAAATGATTCGCGACAGTCATCGACATCATCATCATAATCTACTTGATTGCTTTTTATTCGTGAGGTGCACAGAAAAGGAAGGAACTTGAAGGGAGCATGCTCTACACTCAATTGTCTTCTTGAACAATTCCTTTTTCATAGATAGATTTTTCGTTGGTCATCATCGCATCATCATCATCACCATCATCAACATTTTTTTTAGCTTAGGCACTTTCCGTCTAAGACTAAAGCAAGGAGGATATAAAATCCTTGATTCTTTCCTTGACATTCCATTTTCATCGTACACAATTCAAACTAAGGCGGAGAGCCGGCAATAATTCCTATAGACTAAAGCTACACAAGCAAAAGCTTCATTCTGTGGATTATACTCAATATGATTTTTTGGGATGGGGCTGATAGGAGGCAGTAAAATATGAAATGGATGATGAGAGCAAATTGAAAAAGCATATTGAGCTTTAGACAATGTCACACTTTTACATTTTTTACTTTTTACATCTTTGCAATAGGCTGCTGACAGCAAAAGAAATTCCATTTTAGATTATAGGCAGTTTCGGCCGTTAAAATCAAACTAAAATCTTTACATTGTCTGTATCTCTGCAGAAAAGATTTTAAACTTTAAAATAATTCCATCTTGCGGGAAGTGTTTGTAAAGTGTTAAATGAATATTTCTACAGAACGATTGGGTTGAAACGTAATTCAAGATGGATAAATGGCCTAAATTCCATTCCATGAAGAGCAGCGTTTACCTTGGCAAAGGCCATCGTATTTTTTCCTGCTTGGAAGGTCAAGCTTAAATCTCTCAAAGCGCATCATTTATTCCATCCATATATGGTCTGTGCTTTAGAAAAAATGGACTTCCTCAGACTTTGTATGCGATAGAGTAAGACATTTTGCGTTTTTCTAAATATTTCGCACAGTTTCTTTCTCCAGGAATCATTAGGCTTTGGACAAACGCTAAAAATACAATGAATGTCTGTAACTTCGCGACTGAATCTTAAGCTTAAAGCTGTAGAATGGAGGGTAAATTTGATATCATGTTGCATAGTCTAGAGTCACCATGAAAAAGTGCAAGTGTAAGGGAATCTGTGTCTGTGCACGCACAAGCAGACACAGTCGTTTATTTCTCGTACATGAAAAATTTCAATGAACTTGGCGGATGTGAATGCTAACTTGTGCATTGTATTACATTGTATGTTGTTATTCCTCGTTTCCAAACAATTTTTTGCAAAGTCAAGCGCACTCAGATTTTTTTCCTGAAAAGGGTATAGGCATAATATATTTCATACATAAACGTCTCTTATAAAAGGGATATACCAATCTCCCAACTTACAATTCATGTGAATCATCTACTGAATGGGAAGAAAAGTGTCATTGAGACCAAGTGGCTGGTTTCAATGTCACCATTCCCTTTTATATTGGGAGTTGGGATGATCTGACGATGTGATTGTATGGCTTGGAGCATTAAAGCAAGTGCCTACGCTTTGCTCTTTATAGCCTATTTATTAGCGTTAACCCATATATAGCAGATATTTGTTAGATACACTGAATTGCTAGTAAATTCATTGAAGATAACTCTTATTCCTTCTAGGAGGTAAGCCCTGAATAAATCAGTTAACCATAATTAGCTCCATAAGCTTGTAGTGAGCAGTACACAATACACAATAGCGTTACGTGGATGTTCTGCCTGCAACAATGTAGTTGATTGTAGACTATTGGTAATATGAGTGTAGAGACCCTAGAAGGTTTAAACAGGCTAACCTTGTTCATTACCACGAATCTACTCCTACATTGTATTCCTACGAGAGTGGTGTTACGTGAGTGTCCAACTAGCAAATAAAAAGATGTTCAAGTACACGATCCGTTTATTATGGAAGTGTATGAATAATGGACGTAAGATATTGCTGAATGATTGTCGTCTTGTGCCAAACTGCTACTCCTTACTTTAACGAATCTAACGAATCCAACGTCCCAGACATAACTATGATCATAACGGAGTAGACTCTAGGAAAAAATGAAACCTCTTTTACTACTACTAACCGTCTTCATTGTTATCATAGCGGGATCAAGTTAAAGTAAAGCAGTATTTTTTTCACCTTCCCAAGGAAACAATTAGTTGTCTCTAGGTCAACTTCATGGGCTCTTTGCACTTGAGCAATAAGAAATTGATTATGCAATATTTTCTCTTAAGTGCTACACTGTATGGATGTGGTGGTGTACATTTCTTAAAAATAGATTATGGCCGAATGTGTCCCAAATTGAAGTGACCAGAGCATTTTTTTTTATATTCGAAGTAGATACCTGGGCTACGGAGGCGATATGAAAATTTAGTTTAATTTCTTAATTCTTTTTATATTAAATGGAAAAATCGAGATAAAAGCTTCACAGAAAAGATGACAAAAGAGCAGATTTGTGAATGGGTTGACGTTGACATTGAATCTGTATCTGTTGGGTAAGAGTATGTAAGGTAGGGAAATAAGCATTACACGAATTAAAATTTAGATAAATAAATTGACACATAGTGTTACTTTCAATTACCTTTTATTCTCCCTCGACCTTATGGTTCAGAAGTGGGAAGAAAGAGAAAACCAACCTGTAACAGATACACATAATTTCAGTTATTTATATCATTTATTTACTCATTTCCAAGTTTAATTCAAGCTGACATTTAGTTTCAGCTAAACACTGACTATACAAAAATGGGAGAGCGGGACTGAAAATTTCTCACGCTCACAGGAAGTTATCCGGTTTGAGAGAGTTTATGAATGAACGTCAAAGAGAGTGGGCCTGAGTACGCTAGAATGCTAAACGTGGGAACTTTTTTTAAAGAACCGGGTGCCTTCGATTACCATGACCTAGCAGACCAGTGCACTCCCAGTTTTGAGTCATTTGGTCAGTAGGGTGTAGACAAAAATATTCTCAGCCTAAAAATTGTGCGCTCTTGTAGCTCTTAAACTTTAGAGGTTTCAATATTTCATCCACGGTCAAGGCTAATACAGTTATGGGAGTAATTAAGCGTTGCAACGAGCACCAATTTCAAACAGATGTGATTAAACTTTGGCTTCGTATGCAGCACATTGACTCACAATTACACGTTGCAGTTAACAGCCTAACAATTACAGCCTCAAAGTGTCTTATGAACGATTCCATTAC
>JAANSQ010001799.1:0-13874 GCA_036850885.1 Lepidocyrtinus dapeste | reverse complement strand
TACTAATAAAAGAGCACGTTAATTACATAAAAAATGAATGTGTGGGACAGATACTCTCATAAATCCGTAGCTCCGCCTCTGCCTATGCTATCCAAGTTGCGTGATGGTTTTACCTGTTCTGCTTGGCCGCCTAGCCTCGTTGAAAATTTTTGACTGTTGTTGTATTTTTTCTTGCCACAGAGCTTCTTTTGCATGAAAACCGCAGAACGAAGTTTTCTGTTGTTCGTTTTGTTTTCTTTGATAAACTCGGTTTAGTCCAAGTTCAGTTAAATTTTTTAAACAATTTGGTTGAGTACAATTATTTTAGTTTTTTAGACGTATTGTTGAACATTGAACAATTACAATGATTCGGATGTGATAAGTGACTCCTATAAAAGTGCTCATCAGTTTATGTATGGGCATTGAAGTCGATTCAACTCATCTGTTGCATCTTCCAGAAACCTGATTTTTTAGCGTTTTTTATGGTGAATTATTATAGTTTGATTAGTGTTTTATACTCACTATTGCCCTAATAAAAAATTAAAACTACCCAACACTTATCTCAAAAGGTGAGTTTGAATTGTCTCCAGTACATAACCAAAATCAAAGTGCAATTTAGGATTTGATTGATTCGATGCCATGTTTACAAATCCTACTTTAATTTTACTAATTATTTTATAATTTTTGTAGCTTTGTGTTTGGACTGGAGAGTCAATATGGACTCAGTATGCGAGNTTATTTTATAATTTTTGTAGCTTTGTGTTTGGACTGGAGAGTCAATATGGACTCAGTATGCGAGCTTATCGACCAAGAGGTCTTAAAACCAATAAACGCTTATACTGAAGACGAAACAGAAGCTATGGAAGTGGACATAAAACCACCCTCAAGCAAAGACCTTCATCTTCCCCTCCAGAATACACTAAATACCCAGTCTCCGGGAACGATGAAAACTCGCCATATTTTAGAAGTAGTTGGTGCCTATGCTGGAGACGGCACTGAACAAATTATGTCAATAGTACACCAAAGTGTGCACGAGCAACTTAGACATTGGGGTATTGACATGGAGCCCAGGACTACTAGAGGGAGGTCGAAAAGTAGGAGATCTAATAGCTGTAAGGACAAGACCTCCTGCATCATTCGTAACGACTTAGGATGTAATGTAAGTATCAACATAATTAAATATTATTTAAAAAAAAAAAGATTTTATCCTGAATCGTACGTTTGAATTTTTTGTAATTTTAGAGACTCGTCGAAACCAGATTGACTCATTGGAATGTGACGGTTAAAGTACCCATCTTAATCAAACAGACTTGTGACTTCCTTCGGAAGCATGTGAAAACTGAAGGAATCTTCCGTAAATCCGGATCCTCTTCAAGGGTGCAAGCACTTATGGTAAAACTTAAATAAATTAGTAGGTATTGTTAATTTTTTGAATTCCCGAGTAAGGTTCTTATTCGATTTTTCACTTTTTGCAGCAACGTTTCGCTAGTCTGGACCAATGTCAAGACTTTTCTTTTGCCGCGTGTGACACAGTCTTTGATGTAGCCACCGTTTTGAAGCAGTACCTAAGGGAGATGGAGTCTCCTGTTATTCCATACGACACTCATAGTTTATTTCGAAAGTGGGTCACTTTGCACTTCACCCTTCATTATAATTTGAAAAGCTAATAGCATTTTAATTTAAATCTTTTGTTTTTGTTTCAGGTGCTTAGAAGTCCCAACAGAATGTTCCAGGGAGGAAGCCGTCCTCTTGTGCACTTGCCTTTTGCCTGAAGCAAACATCAGTATTCTTACTTATCTCATGGAGGCAAGTTTCAATTAGCACTTTTCTTTAAAATTTGATGATTTAGTGTGATGATTAAAATTCATTAAATTAAATGCATCTTAATCTTTTATCTTCAGTTTTTAATGGAAGTCGTAGAATATAGTAAAGAAAATAGAATGACATTCGAGAACCTGGCGATCGTAATCGGTCCCAATATAATGCCAGTGGACAGGAAGAAAACAAGTGATAAGACGAAAGAACTGGAGAACGAGCGAAAAGCTATTGACGCCCACACAAAAATTGTAGAAATGATAATGCGCAACATCACCAAAGTGGGCTGTGTTCCGAACCAACTTGATAAGAAAATTGAAAGCGATTTTTCAGCTCGTGGGTCTGAAGACGAACTGGAGAATGAGGGTATCCGAAGAAAAAAACGAAGAAGCGGGTCTCTTACTCGTAAGTTAAAAAATAACCAAATAATAAGTCAAAAAGATTAAATTAATTATTCTTGTTTTATCACTTTCTCCTCCTCAGGCGTCCTCGGATTTTTGAGGAAGGTCACCAACAAAACTGGAGACACTCCCGTGGCCCAAACTCCCGTAGACTTTAATGATTTCACCCATACTCCCGTAATCAAGAGTACCAAGCGTCGGTGCCTCGACGAGAATATCTTCTCCCTTCAGAAAAAGTGAGTGATTTCTCTGTAATCCTAATTCCCATTTAAAACACCTCACATTTAATTTTAAACGATACGATGAGACTAGTTAGCATGTCATCTCACATGGCTATCATATCACAGGTCACAGACCACACATCACACTGTATCGTAATGCAAAGCAGTAGTAATTTTAAGTAGTATCTTCGTTTTATGTCTCCGTTTTTTAAAGTTTCATTTGAAGCTCTCTCTCTCTCTTGTATTTTTTGTATGATTTAAATTATTGTTTTGTGTATTTTGTATTCATTTTGTTTTCTTTACTTCTTCCCTTTTTTGTTTGCATCGCATTTCGCATTGCTTCGAACATTAGGAGAACCATCTTGGACGGCATTCGCAAAAATGGCATAACCGTAAAGGATGACGACAAACGGTTTTCCCATATCACTGACACGCCCAACTCCATAGTGGGCTTTATAACGTGTCCATCTCCTATATGTCTAAACCCCAGGTGATTATATTTTCTTTGATAGCATTTAAGCTAAATGGCATAATTTATTACAACTTTAATTTACAATTTATGCAGGACCTCACCTTGACTGAACTAAAATAGTTTTAATCGACTCACTCACAATCAATACAGTCCAACTCCGTTATTGTAACTTTATTTTGTACCGCAATTAAATGTTATTTTTTATGTAGATAAATATATAGAATTTTATTTTGTTTAAAGCGAAATTTTATTTGTCTAATTAGTCTTCAAATGTTCGTTATAAGCAGAGGTGGACTGTACAATTTTTATAGTCGCATTTAAAATTAATAATAAACGCTACCGATAAAATTAAGATATATGTTATGTGCATGCTTTCTTCGTGACTGAATAACCTTAATTTAACCCTTCACTAAAAGTTTAAATCACTTTACACTTTGACACGCTGCATTTTGCTTTTGAAGATGTTTTAAATCTTGGTTGTGGCCTAATGGGAATCAAATTAATTTTAACTTAAGGAATTCTCATAATATTTCTCGTTTGACTTTCCAGTCCTATGAAATCAGATTGGAAGCAGACTCCTAATAACGCGGGGCGATTTAAGAACTTGGTCACACCGAGTCTCCTGCGGAGGAAAGAGAAAAATGTGACGGACCTCTTGAAAAGTGCAACGGGACCATTTTCTGCTCCCTCTAAGCCATTTAAGAGTCGCGTATTAGGAAAGAAATCCTCCAAGAAGCAGCAACTTCTGCAGCAACAAGAGACCCAGCCGAATCAAGTACTTACGGATAATAACGGCTCGCAGCGTAGGTCTGCCTCAGCGGATGTAAAGAAACTGTCTTCAATTCAAAGCATTCATAAACTTGCTCAGTCGCCAAGAAAAGTCCAAAGTACTGTAGGAGGTGCAGGGGTAGTTCGTGCTGCGTCTACGAGAATTCCTCGACCGGAGAAGGTGAATTTGGTGAGGAAGAGCAATAGTTCTTGTAGATTCATGTCGCAGTCACAGTCTCCTAGGGAAAGGGAGGGTAAAGCGATGGATAGGGAGAAACCTTCATCTGCCAGGAAAGCTTCATCCGTGAAGAAAAATGTTAGTGGAATGAGCGGCGAATATGTGACGATATCCCCTTCAGCCAGGATAAGTGATGAGAAGAATGAAGCTTTCATTGCCTCTAAAATATCTTGTTTGGAGGATACTGTCGACATGGAAAATCAGACTGAGGGAAAGGAAGCTAATGCCAATACAAATCCGACTCTGCGTTTGACTCCTTTAATTCAGGAGATTAACACATTGACCTTAACTGCTCAGCAGGAGGAACTCACCCTGTCTGGACTGAGGAAGAAACGAAGTGTGACGAGATTTTCTCCATCTGTGAAAAATTCTTCAGTGGAGAAAGCTCCTCCAGTACCAAGCCGTGCGACTAGGAGGCGTAGTTCAGGTGCTTCTTCAAACAAGGCGAGGTTAGAAAGCCCTCCGAAAGAATCCTCCAAGAGCTGTACAGCATTGCCCAAACGACGTTCTAGCTCCCTTCAACATCAAAAGGGAGAAAAGGAGAAGGTACGAAATCATGAAATGGAAACTAGGTCGAAGACCATACTCGCCGTAGAGGAAAAGTTCTCTAGGGCGATGAAGGAGACGAAAATCATGCGAATTCAATCGGAAAGATCTGCGCAGAAGAATCCCAGAGCAGTGAGTATTCATCGGAGATTTTCCATCCAGGATAGGGGTATCTCGCCCAGCCAACGTAGAATCAATCAAGCAGCCAGGAGGAAGTCCCAGCAGGATATGAAAGGAACTCAAGCTACTCCAATTAATGGATTGGGTATGGGCATGACAACCCCAATACACGATTTATCCCGTTTTCGTCTTGAACCCCCGACTTCCCCCTCCAACTCAATTTCAAGGTCCCCAAACAGGTGCACTTTAAAACGGGGCAGGCCTAATACACTCCGCTCGGGGTTAGCCCGCCCGAGCCCTGTATCCTCCAGAAATACGAGTAGGATAAATGATGAAGTATCCAACTTAAAAGATAATCCTCCTATTCCAGCGTCAACACCAGCCGCTCTTCCTCTCCAAGCGGTGACTAGATCTGGAGGAGGCAAGTCTAAATCCAAATCAGCATCTTCTTCACCTGCAGTTTCGGCCGCCGAACCGTATCCCCGAGCAACCCCAATGCGTCGAATGAGTTCCGTTCAGGAACTCGTAAAGTACATGGAGAAACCTTCAAAGGATCCCTCCAACTCCCTGAAGCCCTCTAATAAAACTAAAACCGAACCACCTCCCGTAAGACGCACTCTATCCCGCAGGGAAAGCTCCACCAAGTTTATTAAACCGTTGCCAAAAAGAACTCAATCTTCTGCATCCACTCCGAGGACAACTCCAAGAAGAGATTCTACTACCCCAGATTCATGGGTGCCGGCCACTGACTTCAACTTTGAAACTCATCGAACCCGTTTCCTCCGAACTAATTCTAAGAACGAAGATAGGGACTCTATTCAAGCGTTGAAAGCCCTAAATGCTGGTAAAGTGTCGGAAAATGTTAAGCTATTTGATAGCATGAGTCGAACAAGAAAGTCGCCGGGAAAGTCATTGATTCCTCGGTATGTCGCCCTACACAATCGTAGAGAAAGCTTCCACCAATGACCAACCGTACACTTTTAAATAATCTTCACTAATTATTTACAGCGACAAAGATCTTATTGACATCGCTCAAAGTCAAAGCCTTCAAAGTGTACTTAATCCAGAGCTGGTGGGTAATATGAGACGTGCAACCAGAAGATCTAGTGGCGTCATGAAGGTAAAGCAATTCCCAATTTACAAATTGGATAAAGCCACTACCTTCATTACAGAAATTTAATTTAAGTAGATATTTAATTTTAATGAAAAATCTATATTGTGAAATGACCAATGACATTATTTAGTACTGTTTAAAATTGTTTTCAATGAGCTTGGGTTGTGTATAATAGTCTTCGTCTTGTCTTTATCACTTTCTTTCAAAAAATGCTAAATACATTTTTAAAAATTAAAACTTTGCCTGGTTTGCGTACGCGGGAGTTTTAAACTTTGAATTTTTATTTTCTCACTGTGCTTGCTCACTTTTATACCTGTTTTGTTTTGTAGAAACAATACTGCTCCTTCCCGCGCTTTTTCAAAATAAAGAAGAAATTCAAAAAATTGTTTAGGAAAATGAGAGTATTTAAAATATTTTAAACATAAGTAATCCGTAAAAAATGTAAATAAAAATGAAAAATGACTAAAAAAAAAAGTTGGAACACAATTTGTATTGATTCTTTTGTGGATGGTCCATTGAACCATTTTATTGCATACATTTTCATCGAAAATGAACAAAAGTTTTAACCTTTTCATCTTACGTCTGACATGTTTGACAGAATTTATTTAAAATGTAAAGACGAAATAAAACTTATGGCCTAACTATTCAAAACCTTTAATAAATATCGATAAGATAAATACCAAGTGATAGGGGACGACGATTGAATTAAAATAAATTAGTTACATAATTATCCTAGTGAATAAGTATCCATCAATTACAATTAATTATGCTAGGAAGATAAGCTACATTTTCTAATCATTTTGTTTAGGCTAGTTTAACTTTAACGATTGGATTTATGCTTCGTTGCAAGTTTAGGGTCATAATTATCTTATCACATACGGAGCTATCTAAAGAATCAGACTGGAGGTCAGCTAAAGCGTAAATACCGTCTGGGTCATAAAATTAATAAAGCGACAAGGGAAAAATGAACAAAATCGGAAGCGATTAAATAGAGTTATTTAGTTTAATTCAAGTCTTCAAGTCACAGCACAATTTTCAGTATTCTTTCGAATCGAGTCAAATCAGCAATTACTAAACTGGAAAGCATTTTTATATAATTAGCTCATGTCTCAAGTTGCCCATGTTTTGTCTACGTCTTCATCGTCCAGAGTGGATCTAGTGAGCTTAATGGATCTTTGGTGTCGTCTTCATCTTTCCGGTCGAACAATGCGCCTTTGTTCATCTCAAAAGCTTGTTTCTTGTTCTCCTGTGGAGGCTCATTGTCAGTATCCAAGCCTGTCCCTGGATTCGGACGTTTCAGCTGGAACGTATCTGGTTCAATATTAGTCAAAGAGTCTGGGACGTCGTGATAACTTAGCTTGGGCTTATCTCCAATCACAGATGAGCTTCGTTGTTGCCTGGAGATGTTACTCTTGCTAGAGTGTGAGGGTGTCGAGTTGCTGGAGTTTGTATTGGAATTTGAAGATTGTATAAAATGTACTGGAGAATTTGGAGTGGATGTGGTTGAAGTAATGATGAAGGGATGTTCGCCGACAAGCTTAGATAAGGAAAAATCTTGAAGAAAATCTTGTGAGGGGTGACGTATATGTGATTTTTTCGGTTTCTCCTCGAAGTTTGGTTTGGAGGAGGCTGAGAGTATGCCTCGCTTCATGAGAATATCTTGGCAGTAGTACAGTAACGAATGGTAGGCAAAACGAAGATATTCCTTGTCATTCATGATACCTTTCCTGTGTTCACTAGCCACCCCAGCTATTTGAACAATGTCCGGGATACCAAGCCCCAAATCGATCTCTCGGATGGAGGATGAGAGCACAGAAAACACTCCCGTTTTCCCTACTCCGGAAAGGCAGTGTACAACTACAGGACGACTACGGTTTCGCTGCTGGAGGTAGTAAACCGAGCATTCCTTCACGAAGGAGACCAACGGACCCGGACTTACTGGAAAGGTACTGAAGGTAAAAAAAACATCAAAATTAATATTTCACTTTCACATTCAAGTCTGGAAAAAAATTTAACCGGACATACTTTCCAGTCCATCCCGTGAACTGCAGATGAACCACTACTCTACTCTGCTTCAGGTCACGGTGGCTCACGGAAAGGATCCTTTCAACATAATGCGTTTTCACGTTACGCGTCTGGAGAACTATTCTGAGGACCCCGTATTCCAATGGAGTTGATTTCTCCTTGGGCCAGTAAACATGCTCTTTAAGCTACAAATAATTAATAGTTTATAGTTTATAATTAACGATTCCTCGACAAAAACCATATGAAATAAAAATTAAATTACGTCAATATCACTGGACAAACACACGACCAACTCTATAAAATGCTGCCAAATCATATGCCAAAAGTCCGCCATGGTACTGGGCAGAGGTGCCTGGGTGGCAATAAGAGGATACGAATTCGCACTAAGTCCATTGACAAACGACGCGTTAATGTAATCATCCTTGGTGTCTGGAATGGGAACCCGAGTCTGGTCATAAGGCATTATATCCGGAAAGCGATTCTTCATGGGATAACATCTCGCGACCGATATGCTGCGTTTTACACTGGTGGCGTTCTATAAAAATCCATTGACAAACGACGCGTTAATGTAATCATCCTTCGTGTCTGGAATGGGAACCCGAGACTGGTCATAAGGCATTATATCCGGAAAGCGATTCTTCATGGGGTAACATCTCGCGACCGATATGCTGCGTTTTACACTGGTGGCGTTCTATAAAAAATAACAGCATTTTAATAAAGTTTTAACCATACTCGATCATTATTATTATAATTCATTTCTAATTGTACCTGAATATCTAGCAAGTCTTTCCACTTCAAATCCAGCTTAGTCGCTGGTCCATTCAAGCTCTTTTTGGCTAAACCTTCAACCGTCTTTTCAAATCTCTCCACCTCCATCGTAAACTTTTCCAGCGCACCAGAATCCAGTAAAGGGTCACTTCCTAATGCCGCACACACTTTACTACTTTTAACTCCACCTCCATTTTGCAAACTAGCTAGAGGGCCAGTTGAAGCAGTCAATATCACTTTTGTATTTTCTCCAGTCTCTCCCTCGCTATCTTTTCCAGTTTCCGGTATTCCGGGGATATCATCTACTTGGCTTCTAGTATCGCTTTGATTTCGATTCAGCTCGGGCGTAAGAGAAGGGAACGAGGACGTAGACGTTGCGTAAGATGCAATCGAAGAAGAAACTGATTTTGCTGGGGAAATAGTGGTCAGAGTCAGTACGTGGTCAGCGTCGCTCTCCTTTAAAGTACATAACGAAAAGAAAAGATTTGTTTGGATTTTTCGCTTCGATTTATACAATGCCTTGTCGCTTGGAGGGAGCCGCTTTATATCTATAACACAGGCAATTACCAAAAAGCAAAAGAGAGGTCAAGTGAGCAGGGGAGTCTATTTCACCTTCATTTTTTCAATTTATTTTCAAAATTTTTTACAGTTTGGAAAGAAAAAATGTGAACAAAACGAAAGAAAAAAAAAGTCGCTACAAAAACTTTAATTTAAAATAATTTAATTTATTTTAAACTGTTAATTTATACCTGATTTTGATGTGGGGATGCGGAATGAGCCGGTGAAGGAGCGAGGGGTTCTACGGCTGGCATCGCGTTGAAGTCAATGTCTGAGAGGAGGTCCAGATTCGTGGAAGTTTTTTGTGTAACTGTTGGAGGCGGACCTTGGTTTTGATTTTGATATGGAGCTTGTGGTGTTTGATTTTGATAAGCTTGAGGTTGATAAGCTTGTTGTTGTTGTTGTTGTTGGGGCTGTTGTTGGTAAGCCTGATAATTAGCTTGAGGCTGAGCTGGGTTGGGAACAGGATTCGGATTGTACTGCTGATATTGCTGTGGATATTGCGCTGGGGCTTGGGGATAGGTAGCTTGTTGAACTTGACCTTGGTGACCAGGAGGCACAACCTGCTGGTTTTGGCTTTGAGGAGGCACTTGATCCACAGTGGGTTGTTGGGGCCATTGCTGTGTTTGCTGTGTAGCATAAGCTGGATACTGACCTTGACCTGAGACGTAAGCTTGACTTTGGCTCTGCTGAGGTTGCGAGTATGTAGAGATGTCAGCGTTGTAATTCACTGAAGATGGGAAGGTGGACATACCCATCCCTCCTTGGGTAGGATTAGGCTTGGAGCTAAGATATCCCTGATTTTGTCTCACGTACTGGGCCAAGAAGCTCGTTTGGCTATAGTCAACGTTATCCGTGTTGGGAGCTGGAGGAAGGGGTTGTTGTTGTACAGGAGGTGTAGGTGTCGGCTGGGGAGGAACAATTTCTTGAGGAGCTTGCACTTGAGCTTGTGGTGTAGCTGTTGTTCCGGTACTGTAAGTAGCGTTGGTCACGGTATTTGCTGTGGGTTGGTACACCGCCGAGTAATATGAAGTCTGCGCTGAATTTGGAGTAGAATTTGTATGGTTTTGGTTTTGATTTGGAGCTGAAGGAGGGTTGACATTACTATTTGTAGGAATTTTAGCTTGAGTGGTGGTACTAGGCTGAGGTGGAGCAGTCGCTGTAGACACAGTGCTTGGATATTGAGCTGGACTACTGTAGGTATTCTGGTATGTCGCAGTCATTCCGGAAGAGGACAGTGGCACTCCATAAGAGACACTATATGCGGAGGACATGTCATTAGTCTTCCCGTCGTATTGGTACTGTCTGGAGTAAACTGGAGACGCGTACGACGTATTCATGGTAGGACCTCCAGGGCTGTATGTCTGATTAGGGGTGTATGATGTCATCACTGGATTTGGTATAGGAGATGGCGGAGCTACAGGAGCTTGAGATATTTGTGGAAGGTATTGTTGAGGCTGATGTTGATAAGCTAGGTTAGGTTGAGGATAAGATGCTGCTGGGACAGTCTGAGGATATTGCTGTGGCGCAGGCACTGGATTATAAACTTGTGTGGTAGGAGCTGACGGAGGTGGTTGTGAGTGAGGTTGCTGGTGCTGCTGTTGTTGAGTGTAAT
Source organism: Lepidocyrtinus dapeste (assembly GCA_036850885.1). Taxonomy (NCBI): domain Eukaryota; kingdom Metazoa; phylum Arthropoda; class Collembola; order Entomobryomorpha; family Entomobryidae; genus Lepidocyrtinus; species Lepidocyrtinus dapeste. The sequence continues at coordinate 3,234 of JAANSQ010001799.1, read as the reverse complement.
ATCCACTCACTGGAGGAACTACTTGTTGTTGAGGTGGGGCTAGAGGAACTGGCTGTTGCGGAACTACTCCAGATGTAGGTACTGCCGACTGGTTACCGTAGTATCCATAACTGTTATACGGCGCTTGTTGAGGCTGTGCCTGGTAACCGTAGCTGCATGCAGGAGAGTCCTTTCCCACATCCTCTGATCCCACAGGAGCAGGCCTGACTCCAATAGGATTCGCTTGTGGAGGTGGGGTCGAAGAAACCATGGGATGCTGCATTTGCTGCTGTTGTTGTTGAGTCATTCCTCCACTTACAGTGGGATCATAACCTCCAATTTGCTGATGTTGTTGATGTGAAGGAATAGGTGCATTCCTTTCGTGACCTCCAGGTCCAGCCAAGTTATTCATATTCATCTTGGCAGCCATTTCCGCCGCCGTATGACCTTCCTTCTTCATCGCCAAGTAGTCTTTCAATTTGAGATGTCCTCCAGTCGAAGGCTTCGGCATAGAGATGGCCCCTGGGGTGTTACTTGGATAAGAACTTGCTCCAGTCACTGGGGGGAAATTTGAAAACTGCCCAGAACCGGGAGGAATCATATTAAGATTATTCCCGTATCCCAAACCATGTCCTGTAGGAGGAACCATTCCCGAAATATTTATATTCCCTCCAACTCCAACCACAGCAGGGGGATTATGAGCTTTTCTAATAATCCTTTCCATATTTATATCCCTCTCCTCGTTTTGGACTTTACACACACTCCTCATCCTCTGGAGGAGTTTCTCCACGTTTCCACTCAACTTGGTATAAAATTCTATGCCCTTCTGGCACTTGGAGGTGAGCTCATCATATGCTTCATACGAATTAAGAAACTGCTGGATGGCATTATCCCGTTTACGTTTCAACTCCACAGTAGCTTTTCTAGTCTCCGCGTACTCCGCATTGGCTTCAGTCAGCGCCCTAATGATATTCTCTTGGGCCAAGAGGTTCTGGTCTAGAAGTTGAGTTATCTTATCATGTTTCTGGAGCTCCTCCCTAAAAACAGTCTCTAAATCTTCATCCTTCTTTACAACTAAGCTTTTGGTGATGTCATCGTTCATTATAGAGTCCCTCAACTGTCCCTCCAGCATCTCCCGCTGCTTCCTCATTTCTCCAACTTTCCCTGCGAGTTTCTTCATACGTTCCAAGGCCTCCACATTTTTCTCCAGCTCTTCAAATTTCGGAATTTGGGCCATAACTTGGGGCAAAGGCTTCATGAGAATTTGGAGATTGGTCACATGCAGTACCATGGCTTCATGGAGAGTCTTGTTGGACTCTGCAGCGACTGCTTGGGCACTCTGGTATTTCTGGAATTCTTTGCTAATTTCCATGATGATATTGTTCGGAGGTCTGTTGCCCACAACTTCTTGGTACTCTTTCTCACGCTTTTCTTGATCCTGGAGATGATCCTGAATCTCTTCTAGGTTAGCCTCGACGTCATGGAACAAACTGGACAGTTGCGCCATCAGTTCGGACAAACGCTTAACAGCATCCTTGTTCACAGAAAGTGCGGCACAACAGTCCATAAGTTCTTGGGGGACTTTATCAGAGTCGTGAAGTTCCAACTGGTCCAGCTGCAGAGGGAGGATGAATTTATCTAGAGCTTCGTTCTTTTCCTCAATCCGACGGGAATATGTACGAAGGATTTTCGCCTTTTCTTCGCTATACAGGGAAGATGCTTCATGGGCTTCCATTGGCACCAACCTCCCAAATATGTCTGGACCTGCTACTTGGGGATCGTCGCATTTAAACTGAATGCCTTTTACTAAAGACACAGCTTTCACGTCCGACATTACAGCCTCCAGCTCGGGAACTTTCTCGTGGTAAATGAATTCGTTTTCCTTCTCAGCTATAGACACCTTTCCCCCTACTACGTCTAGGGTGAAATGGATCGTGTCATGGATAGGCTAAAAGAATATGAAAAGTTATTTATGACTTAAAGATAAGTTTATAATAAAAATTTTTTTGAAAAATCATTTACATCTGTCTTTTCCATGTTCTTCCCCAACTTCTGGCACTCGGCTAGTTTCTCCAGTGCGGCTTTATACATGGTCACACGCTCACCCCACTTGCCTTGGTCCTCGGCCTGCATTCCACGGTAAAGGTAAGCTATGCAGCCATAATAGTGAACCTTCAGTTCCACCAGCTTTCGCCATTTCTAATAAAAGACATTATTACGTTGTTGATTTAATCATTTGTATTAACAAGATATGATAAATTCTCTGGACAAACCTTAACAGCTTTGATGAGCTTATCAGAATACTGCGCCGCGTCTTTCAGCATGCCATCTATGATTCTCAGGGCCGTAGAGTAATATTCCACGATTTGGAGAGCCACCTTCGCCGTTATAGTCGACTTACGATTGTCGATCAAACTTTTTTCCAGAATGCACTCCTGAGCTTGGGCTAAACAAACGTTATTAAGAATGTTTAGCATGTCTGGGGACACGTCTGGAGTGAAGTATTTTTGGTAGTTGTGGCGTAGGTGGCTGAATGCTCCTGCTGCGCATTGGAAGTGTGTACAGGAAGTCTGGCAATAAAAATGACATTCAAATTAACTTTGAATAGGTGACAGGCAAAGTGCACTACGTAGTTATTTATCAATATACCTTCATTCCTTCAGCAGTCTGTCTGTTGTCTAAGGCCCCAAGTTCGGAATGCAGAGCACCGATATTAAACAGGACACATGACATCTCAAAGTCGACATCTGACCAACCATGCACGTTATCCGAAAATACGTCGTACCTAAACGAGATTAACAAAAACCCAATATAATCTACAAAAATCATTTTAAAAGGGTTAATAAATTTAGATAACTTAATTAACTTACCATGAGAAGCTAACTGCACAGGTGCCTCCTTCATTCATGGGAAAGCGGCTTTTAAGAAAGTTCAACTGACAGAAATACTTTTTGAGAGTGGAGCATCCAGCATAATCCTTGGATACGTGGACGGCACTAGCTCGAAGGGACTCCAACTCGTGGATCTCATTTGCATAGCTGTCCGCGTCTTCATTATAGTGATTGCTTATGAACTATAGGATAAATGACACATAAACTGGAGACTAGGTTTTAAAAACTTTTGATCTTGCTTGTCTAAATGAGACTTACGCTTTTCAACCGACTCTTAAAGTGTGGTGTGTCAGCGCTTCTCCGCATTGGGAAGGACATCATCGGTATTCTAGGGACGCCCTCCATTTCTCAAATAAACTATGAT
>JAANSQ010001798.1:0-13879 GCA_036850885.1 Lepidocyrtinus dapeste | reverse complement strand
AATACCTATCTTCGCAATGCTCAGCTATGTAATAATGAGCTTAGATGCCTACTCGCATTGAAATAGAGAAAAGTGTGTACAAACAACGTGCGATTTGTATTTCTTTTGATATAAAAATCTGTAGAAATAAAAGAGTTTCTTTTAATGAACAGAAATAAAGCTCACGTTACCCTAAAACCTATCCCTTTTATTTAAGATGGTAACGGTAAATTATGCCAGACATTCCCTTTCTTATTTGCGATAAATCCAATCGATCCGAAAAAGGTTTAGTCCGTGATGGGCAGGTAAGACTTTTTCAAAACGTGGCAACCATTTGGAGCAGATAAATTGTTCATTTGTCAATTTGTCATTCTTTATATACACGTGAGAGACATTGTTGATGTGTTAATAAAGTTGTACAATTCTTTAACCATGTTGCAAACGATACACTTCCCTCTGAAACTTATTAATTCTGATGAAATCAATATTTTTTTAGGTGGATAATCCAAAGCGTAATCAGTTAGAGCGCATACGGACAGACGGACACACGTGATCTATAAACTTAAAAACTCCGTTGAAAACGTAAAAAATAACGAATCTAAAGATTCAATTTTATGTGGATAACTTTTGCAATGTCGTGTCATTATCTAAAATCAAATAACTGATTCTATGTGTTGAATACTTTTTTAACTGTACAATCATCCGTTAATAGGACCCTTATACAAGTACCTGTCTACTTCATCAATTCTTAAACCTCCGCTTCCCCCTTATCATGTTAACGGAACCTAAAAACATCATCAACCTTCAGGTTTGGAGTGTTGGGAAATAGTCTTTTCGCAAAAACTGACAATGAGTGTGAGTGTTCCATTGAAGCCAGCGCTTTCTCTCCACACCAAACCTACTCAATCCAATGCTACGCTTCATTTACTCTCGTTGGTTTATGAATTTACCTTCTTACTCCACTCGACCACATTAATTCATCACGGTTGAATCGATACAATTCTCGTGACAAAAGAATTAGGACATTTTACTTTCAGTTTCAAATCATTCTCTGGGATGATGAAGAGCCACACACTGATAACTTTACTTTGCTCCTACATAGAATATATTGCTCAAGCTCATTACATTATTAAAGTAGCAATTTCAAAGCTACTCATTTTATGCAATTTAGGAACCATCTCTGGCTCAGCGACGCTTCACGTGCGTTCAAGCGTGCATTCTCATCATTAAAAGAAGTACAAAAAAATTGAGTATGAGGTAAGTAGAAGCAGGAGTAGACAATTTTAAACAAAAATTATCTCCTTCACTGGGACATACCATGCTATGAAATGAAGATAATTTTATGGACTCACAGTTACATAAAAACTCATCAGTTCCCCAAGTTAACGCTGACATTTTCAAAGGAAACTACTAGTTTTCAGACGTGCATACGTTACGAATTTTTCTAGATATTCGAAATGGTTTCGTTCAAAAACGTCTCATCTTTCAAAGCCTATGCTTCAGTAGGATATTTACGGAAGATAATTTTGTTAATCCTTCCTTTGAAGTTATATAATATATAACGCATGAGGCAAGTAAAGCATAATATTTAAATTTTTTTTTCGCATTTTACAAAACTCATTAAATTTCACGCGTTAGTTTCCTTCATAATTGATAACGTTTTACTCATTGCATCATCAACCTAGCAAAATGTAATTGGATCATTTGTTTTTAATGGCGTCTGTCTGCTTTTTTAGAAACGAAAGAGAAACTCTATATTTTGTTCCATTGTTTTTCGCAATATTCTAATTTTGAAAAAAATGAAAGTTTACAAATTGACAAAAAGGGTCAATTTTGTGAAGCTCATTGTTTGATTTTAAATTCAGGAAATGAGTGCGTCTTGAAGTTTGCCAAAAAAAATGAAATGCTCTCGTTTTTATGTATGATGAACGTCTCATGACAAACAATGCAGAGATTGAGAAGAAACGTGTAATAAAAAATTATTGTGCGTGTGGTGTTGCTCAGTGGTTAACATGGGATCTTCATGGGCACAGCAGGGATTTCCTGCAATTATTTTAAAATATCTATTCCTAAGAAAAAACCCTGCAAGGTTCTTCATGCATTTAATTTTCAACCAGCTACAAACAATAAGAACATGGGGGGACTTAAGTAGGTAGTAGGTACAAACAGTCACCAGAATCGTTTTTAGTGTTTAGGAACCATACCTAATTCCTTTTGTTAAGAACGTAACTTTTCCTTGATTACATAGGAGCGATTTCTGTCGAGAGGAAAACCATTAAAGCGTCCTTTGAGTAGCTATAATGACGTAGCAAATATATCTGCAAAATTCTGATGACACAGAGCTCTTTATGGGTTTGGGAGAGTTTGATACTCTGTAAGGGAAAATATTAATTACTTTGCAATTTTAAGCGCTTTGTGTTTTAAGTTTCTTTATGTCTGTGAAATATGTATTGTTCAACAGGAAATTCGAAACACATTCAATATGAAGGATCCGTTGAAGTACTTACTTTGAGGGAATTTTTTCCCAAATTAAGTATCATATGTTCATTCACGGAATTCTTTACTTTTGAAAGCTTATTAAGAATACACTACAGTTGTTTAGCAAAATAATTAAAAATTTGATATCCCTTCTGGAATAAAAACGACATCGCTTTATTAAGAAATTGAGGAGACAAAAAGTGTGGAAGAGGAATTCAAAGCTCCTTAGACTTTTCCTTATCGGTATTTTCGATGTCAAACAAATAATTCTACAAAGTTCATAAAACAGGAGAACAAAACAGTGTCAAGATGAGCTTAGAAGTAAAACGAAAGAATAAATAAATTAATGAAATGAAATGAATATATAAATGAAACTGATTTTTATCATGAGCCTGAGTGTTATGCAACCCTACGTTTAAATTTTACTGAAATGCACTTTATTCGTGTTTCTCCAAAGATCTGAGATTTTGACTTTTCGAAATACTGTTCACGTGAAAAATTTATGAAGAAAACAAGTCTTATTTAAGACTGACACAGCATGACCTCCTTGCATTGACCTTAGTTGGACTGAAATTCGTTGAGTATCAAGAATTTGGAACCCCACGGAACGAGTTTCCACTACTAACCCAAATACTAACTTGTGCAATGTATAACCTTGTTCTTAGAAAACTTCTCATTCCTCTAGAAAACTTTTAGGCAAAGTATGTTGGCTTGATTCCATAATCCTTTGATAACTTGCCCCACACTTACTCAGAATGGGAGCATAACATCTCTGTGAGTATGTACATCTTCTCACAAGTAATCTACAAGTTTGATTTATGCAACGCCTTACAATTAATCCATGTTAAAGTAACGTTTTTTTCTACTGGCTGACACCTTTCCTCTCAGGCCTCCTGTAGAGTATTAAAGCGCAGCGATGCAATTAATTCGAAATGACGACGAGGAGTAATCTCGCCCCCCCCCCAGCAGGTAGGTCACAGTATTCACTTGTAGGACTCTAGCCATGCCAAAGTTATGCCGTAAGTTATACAAAGTTGAGCTCAAGCATTATGCTAACATCTCATCAGAAACGATTTCATGCTCAACGTGCGTAACCTATCTACGCTTCAGCTTGTGCGGCACGAGTCCAACCGACTGTGAGTCTTTTATGAAACCCACTCCTACACAAAATAATCATATTATGCACAAGAGAAACAAAAACTATCATAGTTTATCAAGACTAAATTGTCGTGATTATCATGATTATATGATTATACTGCTACTTCAAGGGTTTACTTCATTCTGAGCCTTCTGTTTCTTTCTGCAATTTTCATCGCTAACCACTTGTGCGCCTTATATCTTAAACAACGTTCCCAATCTGAACCTTTTGACAACTTCTTCATATACGTCATGCCTAAAAATTCATTGTTGATTTTTCCCTTCAACTATTGTTTTCACAACTTACTTGTTACTTCAACCAAGACGACTACGGCAAATTCAAGATTGACTATGGCCCTTCACAAAAAAAACCTTATTGAGATTGACGTATTCGAGTGAGCTGTTAGTCTACATTTTAACCACCACCGAATTCAATGAATCCTAGTTAGCTGTATAAACATGACAAATTAAATTGAATAATTGGGTTAGCATGCTGCTAGGCTTTAATCTTATCCCGCTTTCCAGTTACTGATTTTTTATGAATTGTCCTACCTTACAATTTCTAAATTCAAACGCGAGACAAATTGCAAATTACTTGAAGTCATTCAAAGTTATTTAAGGTGAAACGCTGAGGGTTGACTCAATACCATGATATTTGATTATTTAATAATAAACGAAAAGGGCGAGAAAATATTTAAAAAGTAGACCTTCATATGACTCCATAGCAATATTAAATTTTGCTGGAAAAGTTTTTTTATATTAAGAATAAAACATGAGTAAAACTTCCGTTTCAGAGCTAACCTACATGTTTATATTCCATGGAGGATTTTGGTCCGTAAATGTTTATTCCGTGAAGTTAATAAAAATGGATGGAAAAAGTTGAACAAAACTGTTCCCGAGTAACTATCCCGGGGCGACTCATTCGACTTCATAAGGTTCGTCAGAAAATTAGATCCGCCAAAAATTAGCATCAAATGTTTTTAATATTCTCGCTCCACTTATGAAAAAAATCATCAAGACTTATTAAAAAAAATTCACTTACAGTTTCCATCACTTTCATAGGAAGGAAGAACCTCCAGTCCAGAATTGTAATCTAGACCACATACAACGAAATAGTCACAGAATCGGGAAACAGCGCCAGTAAACTTCAAAGAGTTGCTGCGACTGGATGTGGTTCCCCCACTAGAGGAATTAGAGGCATCACAAGATGATCCCGTAGCTTCCGTTGTTCCCACTCCTCCTGGAGCTGTGTCACTAGTAACTTGGCTCGTTGCGGGTTCCATGATGCTCAATAAATAATACGCTCCTTTTCAATTCACTGTCGTATCACTTTTGAGTAAAGTGCAGTAAGTACGACTTAAGCAGGCAGGACAATTTCCCGGCTAGGGACGTATTACCTAACTTTCCTCCAGAACTAAACATGACATCAGAAAGGGACAAAGTACTTTTTTGCGACAGTAGAAAGTAGGTAGTTAGTACACCGGTCCAATGCTCCTTTGCTTGTTTTGTTTCTTCATAAATCCGGATCCAACCACAACCACAAATAACGTTTTAATATAAGAGTATTTCCTCACTCCGACAGTCCCAACTCCAGGGTAACTTGACGTCAGCAGTCTGTTCCAAGCAAAACAAACAGGATAAGAAATTTAATATGCAAAACAACTCCGGAGGAAACTTTTTTATATTTAGGAATAAAGCTCAATTTAATTCAGTCAGTCATTTCATCTCATATTTTATACGTTACTGCTTATTCTACTGGGCACACTTTTGCTATTTGCCTTTAAACGGAGACCTACTATTCCGTTCCGACCTGACGAAACAAAGTACATGAAACAAACTTAGTTCAAAATTTATTTTCCACTTTGGTTTTAAACTTTGTTTCAACGAGTAAAAAACGCAACAGCTTTTGACTTCATAAAGAAGTGGTGATACTGGAAGAGGAAATGAAGGATGAAGAAAATACACCATGTGGATCTTTTAATGGATACCGAAACAAAAATATTATATTTCTCATGATACAAGTTCACGCTGCCACGGACTCGAGAGAACTGAATAGAGTTCTGTAGAGATGCATGAGCCACGAGCAAGGAGTAATCTTGGAGTATTGTAGCATTCGAGAGCAAAGAAAGGAGTGTATGAGATACGAAACTGAAAGAATCAGTCATGAAAGGTCAAACTCGACCCCACATTTCCAAAAAGAAAGAAGCTACAGATACTGAGCTTTTCGTACATAAAGCTGTCGTCCGTGTTTTCTTCTTCTCCTTATTTTTCCCCTTTGTACTTGCTCAGGTTCTCGTAAATGCTCCTTTTAGGACTTTTACAAGCAGCCCCATCATCACCATGAACTCATAAAATGCTCTCGTATGGAAAATAGATTGTGTTGCAATATTGAAATCTAAGCTCAAAACGGAACAGTGTTGCTGAGCACACTGTAACCGTAATAACAAACACATTTAGGAAATTCAAAAGGGAAAAAAAATCATTGGAAAATGGAAAATATAAACGAAATGATTGTACAGAACATTTGAGTTTTTATATGCCTAGTTAATCTCTTTGCTCATTCCAAAAATTTACGAAGATGGGGATAAACTTGATATTTGAGTTTAAAAGGATTTAAAGAGTTACTCAAGTCCTTTATTTAAGAGATTGGAGACATGAAGAAGAATTTTACAATTAGTTCATGCAATGCGTATACACATTTCGAACAAAGGCATCCTTTCTTGTTGATTAAATAAATGGTAATGGTTAATGGTGGGATGTTTAAGACCGCGTAAAAATGACCAAGAGCCACGGCCACGATCAATCTGAGCCAAACCCATTTATTTAATGTAATAATTCTCGAAAAAGGTACAACAGCTACATTCTCTTTACTCACAATCTTGTCCAGATTTTTTATTCGTTTTATCGCGCAAAAATATGTTTACTCGAGGAAAACGTAAAGAAGGTTTACATTAGATTATGTGAGTCTAGAATATCTAGAATATATGCAATTCATGTATGCGCTCATCCTTCCCTTCCTAAGTAACATCTATATCCTCCTCCTTCAACAAATTTCTACAAGACTAAGTAAACTCCCTAATGGCGATGGAGATGATGATGAAGCAAAGCTTAAGCAAAGGATGTTCGTGTTAAATGGTCATGTTCATAAAATAATAAAATTGAGATTTTCGTCTTAGATAAATAAAATGCGTCTGTGATGATCCTTGAGAGAAAATGATACAAGAACATGTAAGTATAAAGTATCTCGTTTCATGATGTGGACTAAACCCATTTCCTTGCATAAGCAATAAAACAAAGAACTGCTGACCCAACTAAAGACTGGAACATCTTCATCAGTATTATCAAAGGAATGTACATAAAGTTCAAAAATTTGTAATGCGAACTGCTCCTCCTTCAATGTCACAATGCAAATAGGGGTGTCGCTCGTATAAAAAAAGATGATGAATCACTTTAAAAATTGTACACCATTCAGAAGATGAGCAAGAGGGATTACCGTAATAAGAAAAGTCCTTGGTAAAGGATTAGGCCATGAAAATGTTTCTCTCGTAATATATAGTCTCTAGTCTAAAAGGCACCAAACTGGTGTGTTTATTAAGTAAGTTCAAAATGCAAAATAATTAGATAAGTGCAGACTTAATTGTTATGACCCGGATGCAGAGCATTTGTGAGCAGGTTTTCTTTTTCAAGCATGCGTTTCTTAGGTGGGGGTTAATTACTTTCCTTTAATTCTAAGAGTATCAGTTATTTATCCCAAACTCTTAATAAGATTGGCTTTAAGTTTTTAAAATCTTTTTCAATATGACATTACAAACTTGAAAGAAATTCCACTGGACATTGTCTGTCGCCAAAGGGTAAAAAAATTGGTTAAAAATTATTGATGCACTAATCCTGCGCTACCGAATATGCTGCAATTGTCAAAGTCAGTGAATATATTAGAAAGATATCTTGTCTAAGTAGCCAAACCAGCATAAATTGCACGTAACTTTTTGAAGAATAATTTAGAATAATAATATGAATTTTAGAATTACTTTCAAGCGAGACCAATAGTTGACTTACGTTACAACAGGCATGCTTGTGCTTTTCTATTAAGATTGATTCTACTACGGAGAACGTTCAGTAGTCAATACTTAACAACATGCGTGGTTTTTATTAAAAATCTCCATGATTAGTAAAATAAGACACACTAGAAAATATTCACTTACAATAAACACAAATACTTATGCAATTCTCCTGATTTTAGCATGAATAAGTCAAAAATATTCATAACCATTCATTTCTAATTTTTATTATTTTCATAAACGAGAGAAAAAGGATTTCATTATGAAAATAAATTATGATAATATATTATGAGTGTTTTGGCAGAGCAATCAAAATCACTACATTTTATACAATAGAAATTACTTAAACCATTTTTATCATAAGCATAGATGCATGCTGAATCCAATATTATAAAATGATCATTAGCTGCAGAGGCTTCATCAAACTATCGATTTTGTAGCCTTTTTCTGGAAAAACAAACGCCTACGTCAATGATATAAACTAAATAAAATATTTTAAGTACCAAACTGCGAAACAGTATGAACATGTTCTGTATTCTGCATCATGACTGATGTAAACACGTGGATCTACCTCGCCTTAAAAGTCTAAGCTGAAAGGAGTAAACTTCTTGTTAATGGTGGTTATATCAATTTGTGGTGATGGGATAACAGCCTAATATTCCTCAACCAAATTACGAGAGACGACAAATACAGAGGATGTAAAAGTATTCGTGTACTAAACATACTACAGTAAGGTACTAGTGCAAACTTCAGACTCAGACTTATCATGGCAAACTTTGATCATTCATCATACAAAGGCTCATATCTTAGTAGTGACTAACGCCTGAGAGAATCAATTAACTTATTAACTTACTTGATATGATCATTTTTGCAGCAAACTTAGCACATACTTGGCCTATCTTTAGACATAATCTCGCAACAACAAGGGATAATCTTCACGTTAGTTCAGTTAAGACGACATGCCATCACAATAAAATACACTTGGAATATGAAAACTTATAATAGCATTCAGTTTCAATGTTGACAAAAATTTAATTATAAAATGTGGTCGGAGTTACATGCAGCTAAGCACGCGTTCACATGAAGACAAGATCTGAACATACAACTCATTACGACACATTTCAAAGTCGTAATATTAAAGCCAAGGTAAAAAGACTCATTTCATTATTATTTGCTGTTTTTTTTTGGTGAAACTACTCAAATGACAAAAGTCACCGTTGGCCATTTTCCTAAGTAATGAAAAATTTAGGTATGTACGAGTAAAGTATTAATGAAGAGCATATTACACCAATCACATACTCATACAGGGGTAAAATTACCTTACCTGATGTATGAAAGTATTTAGCAATTAATTATCCTGAAAGCATTCCAAAGTAGCATAGCGGAAGTAGGTAACGAAACACTCAAGATGAAACAAGAAACTTTGTCTTTGCCCAAAATCACTTTATTTCATTCAAGACATGAAACTGAGAAATGGTGGCTTGAATGTAAAAAATATCAAAGATTTCTTTCTTGGGAGTAGGGACTTGGGAGCATAGCAAACCAACCAAATCCTGTCGTCCTTCTCTTTCTCTCCTCACTTATTTTCAATGGGTTTTTTTTCTCCTAGTTTTCCGTTTCGCATTTTTAGCTCTTATTTCTAGTAACAATCAAGTGTGTCGTAGTTGGTGACTATGGGCATATTGTAAGAGTGGGCTGTATAAGCAAGAAAAAACCATTCTTTATTGGTTTCATTCACGCAAACCTCGCATTTTTTTTAGATAAATGGTTGAAATGCCTATTGACGATTCAATGAGACAAAAATGGTTTTGGGCTTGAACCAATACAGCAATGTCGTGGTGGATGTCGCCGTTTATCTAAACTTTCTGTGAGCACTACACTCGAACAAAGAAGCTAGAGAGAGTAGGGTAAAGCACCACCACACCACTGGCACGACGTTGTTATTCCTCCATAATATTTGTAGTGACCTATATGCAAAACACCAAACGATTCAGAAATTTTATAGATTCAATCCTACCAGAGGGTGTCTATTTATCCACGTAATTTCTGAACAGAGCTGAACAAAGACTGACACATTTTCAGCTGTACAAAATGTCAACGCAGAACATGGTTGCTTCACAGAACTCGTTTTGAAAGATTCATTCAAACAGAGAAGTTCCATAATTTACCAGCGTAGTGTAAAAAAAGCGATAAAAGTGTGTAAAAAGCTAAACACTTTATTTTCAAGTTGCTTGTCACAGTACGTGAGACTAAGTTGTTCAGCAACCACAGATATACAAGTACTAATAGACCTGGCCGAGTGGCTAAGACTACTGTAGTAACAAAGGTCGGCTTAACAAATAAAAGTTTAGTCTTGTATTATTCACTTATTTTCGCTAGACCGCTAGACGTGAACTAGAATATGTATTATGGACAAATATTGATCTGCATAGGAGGCACTGCATAAGAATGTAAAAATAAATGGGAGACCACGGCGGCTCTAGCATGTACTACATTACCTTAAGCACTCCACTCCATTTCCCTCATTTATAATCAAAGCGCACGTTGAAGCTGGGAAAACGTCCTATGCACCAAGAGACTCACAAACGGCAATATATTAAGTTTTTACTAGAGTACCAAACCAAGTAGACACAAATGCTGCAAAAATAGATTTTTGGTAGAAATGGCTTAAACTCTAGAAAGATTTTGTAGCAACCAACCTTGACTTCCATTACACTTTCAAGACCGCATCATAAGCGTTACATGTTATTTTGATGACTGAAAATCTACTCTAAAGAATACGGGTGAAATGAGACACTCTTGAAGCTTAATGGTTTGAATGGTTTCAAACCACAGACATACTCTCTCGATAAGATCTTGATGATGGTTCCCTTGAGTAATCAAATTATTTTGTGAAATCCCTGAAATAAAAAATCAAAGCCTACAAAGTACAGCTTCCACAGACCAGTACAAATTCTGGAGTTCCTTTGATTCTGCAAAGTGCAGTAAGTAAAGAATGAAGAAATATCCAATTTACATCACAGCTCGTGAAATTCTATTGTGGTCGTTCATTTTACTTGAGTCATACACGTTCAGTACGAGACATTCACTTTTTAGTATTTTTAGACTACCATAGTCAAAAAAGCGTATACCTACGTTCGAAAAAAAGCCTTTTGAATGGAGGAACTACGCAACTAAAACTTTAATAGGTCATCGATTTACAAGAAAGGATGAGTTCCATTCAATTTTATTTAGGCTAGTGGTCCTACTGCATTTTATTTTTTTGCTAAAACTTTTAAAACTCCAGTAAAAGGATATGCAGGATGTAAGAAAAACTTGTTTCATCATCAAATGAATCTAGTGAGCCTGCAATCAGACTTTGCCCATTAAAAATTAATTTTGGGTTTCTACAGAGTAAGCAAAAAAAACTCATAACCTTGGCTTTTGTCTGAAGTCTAAACCACCACCGATACGCTAGGATTATTCTTTCCCTTTAATAATTGAAACGGCACGTATCCTTTCATTAAAAGAGCACGTGGTTGGCAGGAATTTGTAGGCTTATCATTAATTCAGCATAGGGAAGAAGTCTTAGAAAAGGACATGCCTCGACCACGTACTATCTCTAGTTCCACAAGAATTTTATAAACTCGCAAAATAATTTTTTCTAGAGCTTCTTATGTATATGCATAAGTATTCTTAGGGTTCCTTGAGTAGTATCAACAGCACTATACTAATTTTAAGATATAGTCATTTCACAATAATATTGCATTGTATCTTGATCATAACCTACCGATAAATTCTATTTCCTTGTCCCATTCCATTATCATTCCAAATCATAGATGGTAATGTTCTTACACGTGACAATTTGGCAAGTGGTGACGGTAACGTCTTGACTCAGGTGCTGGCTTGTGCTTCACCCCATCATCATTTCATAAACATATTTTACATATATCCTCTTGGGTAAATGAGAAAGGAATACTACACTTTTATGACTAAGGTCATCGTCATCAAGAACATGGGCTAGCATGATAATGAGCTCCATGTAGTACAACTTGTAGTCCATAGTTCCATGCCCTTAGACAATCTCAACGCGAAAAATTCTGGTGGCTTTAAGTAGATTTTCTTCCATAAAATAAAGTTGTAGTGAAGAACATGACTCATTTCCAAACAACCAAAGAGCAATATTTAGTTTATTAAACGAGGCAAGATTCTTCTATATTATGCCGACGTTGCTAATTTTGTCAGTAAAGTTAAGACATGAGTTGTAAATTAGTACATGATGCAGTTTATTTGTGATAGTATCTACGCAAAACCGAGCACCGCGACTAGGTCTGCACTCATAAATTATAATTTGGCTGCCACCGTGCCACCACATAAATAAATAAACTACGGAAGACGATGACGAGATTTATAATGACGGTTGAGAATCCCCCCCCCACACACACATCATTACACAGAACACCTTAGTTCAGCTTGTTCATATCGTCCAGCAACAAAACCTAGCGTGTATATTACTCAGCAAAGCCATCATTTTTTGGATATGATTTACTCAAAATATTCCAAGTCATGATGAGCCAAAATGTATACAATCCGGAAGGAAAGGAGCCATTCAATGTTACACTCTTGCATGCGCGGAAAATTTTCCTAGAGATAATGCAACCAAACTACACAACAATATTATGCGGCTTCACAACATCAAAGATGCTAGATGCAACCAATTTTTTCATCAGAAACCATCCCAAGCATTATATTAAACAAAAAATATCCTTCATTCTCTACTTTATTTGCATGTTATAAACAAACATCACATTTCAAACAGCATTGATTGTTAAAGCTGTTGGCTTCTGGATAATCTTCCATAGCTCCGAGAGAAATAACCTCTAAATAAATTTTCAACATTTGGACTTAGTAACTAGTCTATTTAAGCAGAATTACGTCCTGAGAGCGACGTGAACTTTAAAAACACCAGCTTCGTTCGTAATACAATAATGACACCAAAAATACTGACTCAGAAAAACAGATCTGGTGTGGTAATAATGGTAATTTGGTAAAAGAAAGGTGTTCATAAAGTATATTCAGCCGGTATAAGACAAACCAACTTTAAAACCATCATATATTCTATTGCCAGTGTTTGCAATACGGTAGGTTAGCACTACGAGCTTTAAAATTTCTGCATTCAAAGGAAGGAAAAATAGGTAAATTTCTCATGTCAAGATTACGATTCTAGCTGTTTCACAGCGATTTGAATTCCGATTAAGCAAAGCTACATTCCGCTTCGTATTATTACAACCTCCGTTAACTTCGATAAGTGTTAAGGACTTACGCACTTTTTTGCTGAATATTAATCAGATCAGCAGTTAAGCATTGCAAATTGGTATTGCATAACGCTAAATAACTTTTAGAGGAAGTACAGTGATGCAGCATTCAACTATTGATCTATTTCAAGAAATTGCTCTGTTTTTTTTGTTCACAAGCTCGTATTTTTTTAACCAGACGTTTTGAGGCTTTTTTATCAATAAGCGGTCGCGATGGCGGTGATAATTCCATTTTTATTTCCTTGTAATCTAAATTATATTCTTTTCAGCGTTGTAGCCTAGAGTACATTATGCTTTTACTGTTTTAATGCATTTATGCTCATATATAATTTCTGAATACGTATGATTTTCAGTAAGCAAGGTGCACCTGTGCATATCATTATCATTATTATTTCATTCCAATAACTTGACTTATGTAATCAAGTCATTATTTTTCATGGGTATGCGGTGGTAATGGCACTGTAATCCCAATCTAAACTACTGCTTATTTAATAAATTATTATTCATTATTTTTTTATTAATTATTATTATATAGGAGTAAAAAAACTGTTTGAATAGTTGAAGGCTTTTAACGAGATGGTATTGACACCTGATTGCTTAACGCAGCATTAAAAAGCAATAGCAAAATATAAAAAATAGATAGAGATGCCTCCCAATTTTTTCCACAGGACCCGCATTACACGCGCTCATAAAAATGAAATAAATTTGTTCAAAACCCATTTTGTAATTACGTAAGTAGGTTTATTTTTGTAGAACTTACTACTTCAAATCGTCGACTTGGTTAAATTAAAATCATACATCGTTTCTTCAAACAATAAAATCCATTGCGCGGTTTTGTTTGTGTAATCAACAACTGTATGTGCTCGTTAGAACAAAAATAAATGCTTTAAAGCAGATAGAGACGTAGCTTCATAAAGATTTGAAAGGGTTACA
>JAANSQ010001797.1:0-13880 GCA_036850885.1 Lepidocyrtinus dapeste | reverse complement strand
TGGGACTTGTTACAGATAGGAATTGGTGAGGATAAAAACAAACAAACTGTTTGGGACTCAAGAGACTGCTTAGAAAGGACTGTAACTCAGCCATCGTCTTCATCATCGTCACGGTCGGGAGGGAGCAAGTCAACTTCGAAAAGTAGCTCAAGTCATTGGGGTTTAAGTTGGAGTCACCTCAAGTCTAACAAGTCACCTCCCTCTCAAGGCCGTTCTCGTGGCCAGCAACGTCATGCGTCGAATCCATCCACTAGTAGTGTCAGGAATGCATCTTCATCTTGTGAGACTGCTCGAGGCGGTGGAGGGACTGCAGGTAATGGGGGACTCCTCATCAGTTCCTCATTACAGTCGTCGTTCATGCCAATATCCTCCAGTACGCTAGGTTCAATCCCAAACTCATCTCTGATAGGCTTTCATGGAGCAGCAACAGTTGCTGGTGATAATAGTGCATTTCCTAATCATAATCAATCTTCTTTTTCTTCACATCAGTCTACTCCGATTACTACGTCATGTAAGCAGCAACAGCATCATAAACATCATCATCAACCCGTTGTTTTTCCAGGAGGAGGGGGCGGAACAACATCAACGGGGGAAATCACTCCAAGTCCCCCCAGTATTGCTGAGAGACTCTCAGAAAAAGTGCAGCAGTGCACCAATGTCATTGTGGGAAATCAAACGACGAGGACTAGTCCGAACAATAACAGTAGCAACTCCACCACCCCTACGCAGCAGTCCACCTCCAGTGTACTCTCAAGACTCATAGACCCGGATTCAAAATTATTTAGTAGGAATAGCTCGAAAGACTCGAAGAGAAGTAATAATAATAATCATGGGAAGAATGGAAAGTCCCACAGAACTGATCAGTCTTCTTCTGCTTCGTCGTCCCCTGGAGGTAGCTCCTCGTCTTTAGTGGTGGAAAGTGGTGCACAAGCTACCCTCACAATGTTTCCACCTCAACCTCAGCAAACACTGCATGAGCAGCTGCAGCAACACAGTTATTTTCAACACCAAACACGGAACAGCCAACAAAGTCAACCCGTTCCTATCCCCCATCATCATCACCACCAGCAACAACAACTCCACCACAACGAACAGCAAGTGGTGGCCATGGATCTGCCAACAACAATGCAAGATACATTGCCTTGCGGTGGCGGAGGAGATATTCCGCAGTCGTCTTCATCAACATCGATGACGAATCCCTTCCTTGACGATCAGGAGAGTGAAAATAATGATGAGGACATGTTGATCAAACGTAGTAACAATAACGTCGTGATGCCGTTACTCACGAGTCGTACACCAAATAACAATAATCCTAGTTGTTCATTATCTGGAGGGAGCAGAAGAAACTCTGGGAGGAGTGGACCAAGAAGCTTTCACGCTTACTGTGGTGCTGAAGCTGGTGCTATTGAAAATATGTGTAGTGATAGTAAGGCCAGGGATGTGTTGGCAGGAATGAATACTGACCCAAGTGGATTTAATGTTCCATCATCAATTCAGCCACAAGAAGAATCCCTGCCCATTTCTGCGTCTGTTCTGTCCGCCGATTGTGAGAATGGGAATAAATGTAGTTTGTCTAGAGATAAGAATTCTACTGATGAGTCTAGTGGAAGGGTGCCTCCAGTAGCAGCAACGGTTCAGAGTCTGACAAGTCAACAGCATTGTGGTGCAAGTGATACCAATACCTTAAAACTTTCACTGTCTAGCTTCCCCTATTCAACCAGAATGGAGGGGGGCGATGACGCCAATTCAGTTCTTGTTGTAAAGGATGAAGAAATGAAAGGATTGGGAGTAGAAAGACATCAGCAGCAGCAACATCATAATCAACCAACCCAAAATCATCCTCCTTCACCCTCATCATCTTTAATATCATCCAACGTTTCTTTCAGTCAAAATGTTCAGCAAATGTCGTCTTCAGTCCCAGCCAACCATTCGTTGCTTCCCTTGTTCAATTTTAATAACAATGCTGCCGCATTATTGCCAAGAGAAAACCTACCCGCACTACAAGATCCTCCACCACCGTTATTATCATCATCCTCTTCCTCGTCGCCACATGCCGCTATAGCCACTGCCAGTTTTGCTGCTGCTGAGTCTGAGATGTCTAGATGTTCGGGAAAAGAGAAGAAGAGAAGTGAGTTTGTAGAGAATCGTACTTTCTCTTCTTCTGGTTGTTCGACTGACCCAAACTATTCTACTTTCGCTAATGATAAGATTAATGATAATAATAATTGTTGTACTCCTCCTCCCCCAACACCTTCTCCTCATACTTTTAGTAGTAGTTGTAGCAGTAGAGAAGATAAAAGTCATTTGCAAAGTCGTAACGATGATACTAGTAGAAGAATTGTTTCTGATAATAATAATTTTAATACTAATTGTTCATCATCATCTCATCATCACCACGAGTTCATTGTTGCTGAGCATGATGACGAGCAAATGATAAGTGAGAGTATAACTAAAGCCAATAATGATAAGGGAGATGGTTTTGAGTCTGGTGAAAGCATGACTTGTGAAAAGCCTACTTCACTAAGAGAGACTGCTCATCATTGTGAACTTTCCGTAATCGCCAGTAAGAATGATACTACTTCTACTTTTGATCAGTATTGCAAAGTTGCTGCTGCTAGTACTGCTGAGCTCATCACTTCAACTACTTCACTGCATTCTTCTCCTTCGACTAATGATAATTCACCCGTGTCGACCAACTTGTCGACTACCTCATCGTCAGCTCTTTCATCGACTTCTTCCAATAATGTCCCCTCGATGTCGTCCTCCTCCCCTATGGCCAGTCATCATCATCATCAACAGCTTCAGCAACAAGAACACCATCATCATCATCAAAATGTCGTAGTAGACGATAAGTTTGATTATGATATGCAAAACCAATAATAAAATGTCTGAAAAACATTAAATAAACTTTCTTTTTAGCGGCACATCCACATATACACACACACTTACATTTACACACTTTTTTCAAGTGTAAACTTTACACTTCATAAGAAAAAAAAACCTCTAAGCCATATTGTATAATTAATATAAATTAGATTTATAACTTTAATTAGATACAACTGTAATGAAAACATAACCAATACACGTTTTATATTTTAAAACACTAAAATACATGTATTCTAAAAAAAAAAATCTTTAACCAATTACTAACTATGCAAAAAAAAACAATTGGGATAAACATAACTACATTTAATAATTTGTAATAAATCACTTTTTCACATTTAAATGGGAGGAGGATGACGACGACATACGAGAGCCTTTGTTTACTCACTTTTAATCCTTTTTTTCTGTATTTTTTCGGTGATAAAAACACGATGAGCAAAAAAATTCTTTTAACTGTAAACAATGCAGTGAAAGCAGCAAGCAATCAGTTTTGGGAGTGAAGAGGGAAACTATATTAAGTTAAGTTTGTTCATGAAAGTAGAAGTGTTGGTTTTCTTGGTTTGGATTATAGGGTCGATTGTGTCAGGGATTAAAAAAGTTTTTTTTTTGATAGAGTTTCTGCAATGTAAAAGAATGTCGAAGGATTGAGTAATCGTGATGGATTTCATTGTTATATTATACCATACAAAATTTTACCTAAATTGCATATGTTATTTAAGGGATTGCTATGTTATCTTGTAACAACTTACTGTTTTAATAACGACAACTACATAGGAAGCAGAGTTGCGTAATATGATAGAGCATACGTAGTTTACAATGATTTACAACTCTTGAAAGAAGAAAAAAAAAGATGGATACATATGAATATATATTTGTATGGGACATGTTTCTTAAATAAGCGATATGTAATGATAATAATAAACAAAATATGTTAAACTGATTGATTTTTTTCCAAAGCGGAAAATAATCTTCTCGAAAAGTGATGATTGAAATGCCAGAATTATTTTAAAAAATTGTCCAGAGAGCGTTCAGTCCAGTTCATTTTTTAAAGATAAACAATATAAGTGAAAGGATGCATAATTTATTATTTATTATGCAGGGATGTAGATTTACATAAGCAAATATACTGAGGTTTACAAGGAGGGGAAATGGTTCGGAAGATTCTAGTTTTTTTTTCAATGGGGAAATGAGATACGGGAAAAGTCTTAAAAACCGCTACATGATTTTTTTTCTAGCTAAGTTATTACAATTTTATGCCACTACATTTACTACCTTATGTAATATATTAGTAATTATTCCTAAATGCTGTAACTGTTTTTCGTTGTTATTTACTTTCTTTTTTGATGATGACATTTTGCATGATGCCATTCTTCAATATTCTACAATGTAATGACTTGTGTTATGCCAATGGACCTTTACGCGACTATGAATGGAGTAAATTATCTGTATACTTTTTTCTCTTTGCGGAAAGTTATCCTCTTTTTCTAACTCGGATAAAATATTACTTTTCTTTTTTTGTATTTTCTGTGCAATCAAAATTGGTTTTATCCGATAAATACCGTACACTACTGTAATCTATATTATTTTACTGGAACAATTTAAAGCTTTTAGTAACATTTTTAGTTTGTACTTGGTTTCGTTATGATAGTCTTACATTAACACAAAAAAACACACAGAAGTGAAAAGCTTATTCAAAGTTTGCGAACGACCAGGAAAGTTTTTTCTATTTCATAAAGGTTAGCCCCGAACTGAATGTAAAGTTTTAAAAAGGTGAATTGTTAAGCTTTAATTAGTACATTTTTATATAAAAAAATGATATTTCTAAAAAATAAAATATTGCATTACGATACATGAGGCGTAATTTAAATAAGTGGATAAAACTTTGTTGAGACTACGCCTGAAAAATTCGATTCGCTTTGTGAAATGAGGAAAATCCATAAGATTATATAAAAACTGCAATCGATTTTTTACATGTAAATTATTGCGAGGGAAAGATAAATCTTTACAAGAGAGTTGGTTTTGGCGAGAGCTCTACCAGATAGATCTGAAATGGCAGATTTGTGATAGATAATCAAATTATTACTCTAAGGTAAACATATAAATATACACCATTGATTATTCGATTTAATACGTTATATACAATGATAATTGAAAACTATTTTACTGTTGTACTCCTCATATAGCATAGTTTTCAAAAAAGTATACAGGAAAAAAATACATGAAATATATATATTAAGCTTAATATTATGAAATATATTATATATTATAGAATATGCAGAAAATATCCAACTTGAACAAGTTGCGATTATAGACAGAGAACGATATAATTATGTTTG
Organism: Lepidocyrtinus dapeste; assembly: GCA_036850885.1. NCBI lineage: Eukaryota > Metazoa > Arthropoda > Collembola > Entomobryomorpha > Entomobryidae > Lepidocyrtinus > Lepidocyrtinus dapeste. The sequence goes on along the minus strand of JAANSQ010001797.1, from coordinate 8,661 downwards.
CGTCTGGAATAAGGTAAAACAGTTTTAGGTGTAACATTACCAGATATACATATGCGGAGAGGAGAGGGAAAACAAAAAGTGAAAGTTGGTATAGAGAAAGAAACTATTTGATGTTTTATCAAGAAAGTTATTCATTTAATTATACTTATTACTACTCGATATAAAAATTACAATGTATGGAAGTAAGCTAAAATTACATACAATTTACATGATGACGTTGAGAAGAGTGTTTTTTTGTCTCTCGATAAAAGTGGTTCATGGAAAGTGAAAAAAACCTGATTAAAAACATTATTATTATGATACAATACTATACTATGCCTCCTGTGAAAACTCTTTTTAAAGGATCAGCCACGACCAGAAAAGTTCATTAAATAAAAGATAAAATGTTTCATAGCTATAAGCATTGATAATCAATCAATGTGCTCTTAACTAGTGTTAACATTTCATTCGCAAAAAAAACTTGCATACAAAACTTGCATAAGTCATCAGAAAGTGTATCTAAAGAAAGTGAAAGCTGTCGGTGAAAGGAAGGATCATTGATCAAACGACATGATACCGGACATATCGCATTTCATTATATAGACACTCCTTTCACTTCTNATCGCATTTCATTATATAGACACTCCTTTCACTTCTGCCTTCCGGCTTAACATGGAAAGATAAAAAGTTGCATATTTACATTTAAATTAAAAATTTACATCATCTAATAAACGTAATGAGCGACACTCAAAACCAGAAGGGAAAGCAAAAAAGGGAAAGTCGGTCCAAGTCCTTAATTGTAAATGCTTCTGCTAGTGGAGACGAATACAAGGCGCCATGGGACAAAATTTGGTAAACTAAACCCATACATAATTTCACACAATACATACTGTACATATTCCCAAAGAAAGCGTTTTTATTGCGTTTTTACGACTTCAGGAATGATGTCATCAGACACGAAAAAGTCTTGGACAAGATATGGAAGGAAACGTGGTCGGATACTATCGTACCCAACGAACTTTGCCCTTGGGTATGTCATAAAAATAAAAGCTCTTTTTTCAAGCAAGGGAACAACGCATAAGTCGTTTGTAACTATTTTACAAGTTAAAGCTATCAAAAGGAAATAGAATGGGCAAGGACGCAAAATTGTTTTTCCGAGCGAAACCATCCCAAAAAATTCCCTTGAAATCATCAGGTAATATGCTTAACTTCTTTATGGATGCCTTAAAAACTGTCCTGACATTTTACCGCTGTTTGCAGAAGTAATAGGATGGCGCTCTGCGGATCCACAAAATACATTGGATTACTTTGGAGTAAAGTATGTATCCACAAAGATCAAATTCACTCCTCAGGAATATGGATATTACAGGTAGCATGTCAAAACATTATGTCTGATTTAATTAATGAATGAATCTCAATTATTCTAACTAAAGGGGATATGTTCTGGTTTATATTACTTACAAAAACCATCTTTAAAGAATTTCATTGAATTAAAAAAACTAAAACATTTACCGCTACAGAATGGTTCTAAGGAATTCAGGAATTTCTAAAAGATTTTTCCGATTGGTTATCACATCTCGTGAGATGTGCATGTATAATCCTCTCAATGTTTTATTCCAGGCACATGAAATACATAAAATCGGATAAATCCTCAAAGTCAGAGGTGGCTATTCCTCCACCAGGAAAAAGGATAAGACACGTCGTAAAATGTTTATTATGTTAGAATGAAAACAAATGATTTGAACTTCCTCTCCGAAAAGTTAATAAAATCTTGACTGCTAAATACCATCATAACTAATTGGAAATTTTCATTTATTAATCTTTTAAAAAAATGAAAGTCATAAGAATACAATGCATCTTAACGTAAAAACACATTTCGAAGAGTGTCATTTCAAGTTCCAAACCGTTTCTTTGCAAAGGCAGCCGGTAACTTTTCAATTATACTATTCGGATTAACCTCAACTGCCAAAACATTATCGTCCGCGTGACTACCCACGTATGAAAAATATTTATACTTTGCCTCGGTCGTTTTAAGGAAATATTCATGTCTCTTTATATATTCCTGACTTTTTGCGGCTCCTTTCCTCGACTTCTTCACAGGCTCTTCATCCACAACCATTTCCATAAGGTACATGGCATCCACTTGGAATATAACAGCGGCATTACCATTATCAACCCACGTGCATCCAAGGATTGGTTGTAGGTCGTCAAATCTCTTTTTGATCTTTTCACAAAACTCAATTTTCTGCATTAGATAATTATACACTTGGACAGTGTGGTCTGAGTAAGTAACCAAAAGAAGAGGTTTCGAGTTGGAGGGGTGAAAACTGACTGAAGTAACTCTGGCAAAGTAAGATGGAACAGAGCATAATTTTTCCAAGGAAGAGTCGTTGAAATCCAGGTTGTAAATGGATAACCGATTATTGGAGTTTACACAAATGTATTGTTTATTATTGGACACAGTAACAGAATCAATTCCTTCTTGGGTTGGCGTAGTCATCAACTCATCCCCCTCATTTTGTAAAGGATCTGCTAAATAATCTACTATTTTTACAGTTGAAGACTTCTCATCGACTTCTAAATAAACGGCTTTTTGTCCATCAGCACTGATTCCAAGGATGTGCTCGTGACTTATAAAGTTCAAAAGCCAGAAGTTTTTCCCGATGAGATCCTGATTCCCTAGGAGTTCGAGACGCTTAACGCAAGGCTGTCCACTGACATTGTTAATTGAAAATATTCGAATGTATTTTAAAGTGGAGATAGCGAAATGTCCACCACTAGGGCTTATACAGGCTGAATATATTGGCTCGGCTGCTTTCGTTTGGAATTCGATGAGTTTTTGAAGACTATAAAATTCACAATGGTCACTTAAATATAAATAGTGCTTCCAATAGAGTCAACATTTTGTTTATTTACTCCAAATAATATTTACTTACTCTGTTTCTGGAGTAGGGAGTCGCCAAATATGTACAGAAGCCTCTTTGCAAACAAGCGTTAAACCATTGCCTGATTGGGATATGAATGGTTGCTTCGGAAGTGGAGGGATTTTGGTAACGATTTTTGGTGGGAATGAACTCATCACAAAGTCCGCATCCATACCTAAAATCGTGATTTAAATTAGTAGATAAAATTCATAATAAATTAATCTTCTTAATTTAAAATACAAGTAAGAACAAAGGCCTAAGCACCTCCAGAAAAAAGCGTATTTCCGTAGGTTTCCAGTGTAAGGACATCATTAGTGTGCATGTTACGAGGATGCGACTTGACCCATTTATCTGTGTTTATTATTTTCGTCATAATTATGACAGTTGGGTCAACTCCTAGAGATAGCAAAGTAGAAAATTAAGCACAAAAAAAATTAATTACAAATATTCTTATTAAAATGTCACACTTACCCGCTGCATATAATTGGGTCTTGTCCTGTGAAAGTCTCATAGTTAAAATGTCGGCTTTGTGAGTAACCAGTTTAAACTTAAGGACCCCTACTCGACCATCCCAGAAACTTACTACGCCACTTTAATTGAAATCATGGTTAATTATGGTCTCCATTTTAATTAGAATTTAGTAAATTGAATTGGTTTTGCTTACCGTGAATCCCCAGATACAATTGTCAGATTGTCCAGCATTGCAATAGACCATACTATAGTTTCCTTATTTTTAGAACGTCCAGTGATCAACCGTTGAATGGCATGACCTTTATCCACATCCCAAAGTCTTACTGAGTCCACGGAACCGGAAGCAATGTAGCTCCCGCAAGGTGACCAATCAATACATAAAACCCTACCTAATCGATAAGTTTATCAGTAGTAATTATTAATTAATATGGCAACCGAATTCATCTAATAATGAAATGTGTCGTAATTTTTTCTACTTACCCTCTTGCCGATCTAAAACCTTCAAATATAGAATGTTATCTTGAACGACATCAAAAATGTTGATAAAGCCATCTTCGGTTGATGCCTAAAATTAATAATTAGTTAAATTTTACTCAAGGCTTGACGAAATTTGAAATAGTGATTCTGCTTTTATCTTAAATACTCACAGCAATCTGGGTTTCGTCCGGTTTCACGGCAAGACACCACACTGGGCCAGATGTTGCTGCAGTTTTACTCTGAAAGAATTTAACAGATCTAATTTGTAATATTGCATCCAAAGGAAGCCTCAAACATAAATACTTTTAGCCTATATAATTGAATACCTTAATTTTGCCGGAGAGTAAATCATGTTCAACAACGAAACCATGTAGTCCGGCGGAAAAAAGACGACCTTGTACCCACACAATACTTTCAACGGAAGGTTTCCCGTCAGCCTTTTCTATATCAATTAGCTGCTTCACTAAACACGGTTGATGGCTAACATCCCAAAGTTCTATTGACCCAAAATCTCCACCTCTGTACCATTTACAAAACAACCAATCATTTTAAGACCTCTAGAGAAAACACATTTCTTTTTCACGCATTTTAATTAAAATTACTTCATAGTTAATTGAACACAAATTAATTTGGCTCCTCACGTACCTATACAATGCTAATTGCTTGGTTCTCTCATTCAACCGCATGCAACTTATGGGTCTAGGATGAACGTCTAAAATGTTCGCAAAGTGTACACTTAATGATGTCATTGTAGATAATGAAAGTAGTGCACCAACACTATAAAAAACCACGAAATTTAACAAAGATTGTCGATCTTCAATATTTTAGTAAAAAGTGTAAAAACATTTTGATTGATTGCTTACAGGGACGTTTTACAAACAAAACCATGCTTTAGCAACAATGCAAGCTTATTGACAAAAGACACTCGTTGCTTTCCTAAGCACACGAGCAAGACTGAGCTCGCGGTACGAATTTCGGGGGTGGTGAGACATTTTTATGCAAGATGTTTTGTGTACAAAGTTCTACTCCATCTGTACAGTCTGATAACCGATACTGCAGCTTTTCTTTATTGATGGCGTCACACTTACAAAAAAAAACTGTAACGTAATATGCATACTAATCGTAAGAAAAGCAATTATTTTTTTACGAATTTTCCTTGAATTCATTCAGACGTTATCTGTCAATCAAATTGGGAAATATGAACAAGTAAATCCTTGCCTTAATTTATAAGGTAAGCAGGTTATTTTTTAAATTATTTACCCATTTTTAAAGGGTTTTGGAAATGCTGAAAAAGCCTTGACAATTGACAAGTTTGGAAACAAAAACTTCCTAAGCACATCAATCTCCTCTCAGAGAGCTCTATCCACCTTTCGATCAATTTTTTTGCTTGAGATATTACTTTTCTTGAATACAATGTTGTGGGTTCCAAATGTGCATAGGATTTATATAGCATTAGCAATATGAAATATCATTTTCGAATCTTCCCTCAATGCGAAATTATTAAATGATGCAGAAAGAAATACTGTATTGTACCTTTTCCAGTAAACTGACCTGTGGGCAAAATATTGGTGGATTTTTTGGTATGGATTAAATTCCAATTTCAAATTATTTGACTTTGATGACTCGCAGTTACTGTTGGTTGACTTGGGAACTTTAATGAATAATTGATTAAAAGAATTTCCATCCCTAGAGTGAGCAAAGAATTTGAGCCTTTATATGAGTTTCTATTTTCTTGGCAGATTCATGGTATACGGTTAAAGTGAAAAAATGAAAAAATACGATTCGAAGTATAACACTAAGTTTTAACAAGTTTTTAGAATAAGTTGCCCAGAATTTCATGTCCGCCTCAATCTAGGTAATTTTCTTAAGATCCAATATGGGTTGATAAATATACAGGAGGTAATTTAGTTGACTTATTGATAGCGAGAAAACCTAGAATAAACATTGAGTACAACATGTCATGTGCCGTGTGAAAGGGCAGCAGAGACAAAGGACTTACACAAGGGGAAAATGAGACCATGAGAAAGAGACGGTCAAAGAGTGTTTTCTCTGTGTATACCTATTTATTTGAGGGTAACAACCGGAGGTGAAAGTAACTGTGACTTTTATATAGTAAAACCAATAGGAAAACTTCAGACATGGTTTTAATATACAATACATTTAAGTATGCTACGTACACATACTATATTTTCTTATTATATTTGCCCCGTGTAAGAGGCAATATCATGTAATGATAACATTGGCTAACAAAAGCAACAGCAAACCCCATCGGTCCCATATCTCACTAAACACACACACACACTCTTACAATCTCTTTGGAGGATATAAGCGGCAGGAGAAAGCGGGTATACTCGAATTAATGCACAAGGAACAAAATGTAAAAGCATATAAGCAGTGAAAGCGCCAGCAATAAAGAATGGAGGAAAACTTAAACAGCACCCACAATCTTCTAGCTCTGAGTAAATGAGAGACTTTCTCTGCAACAGTCTTTTTTAGTATAAAATGAGAGCGCCGGTTTGAAAGTTTCCAAGTTTTATGTTACATTTCTTCCTCTTTCCATTCGGTTACGTGCCACCAAGGGAGCACAATACTTAGTCATTAGTATATAAGACTGTGTAGGAGCTTTGCAGACTTCTTCTTATCCTCGCTTGCCTTGTATTATTCCAAGAATTTATGCAGTCAAAGCTAGAAAAAAGAAAGTTGAAACGAGTGAAAGTAGTGAGAAGCAGAGTAAACTAAAGTTTTTTCATACTGTAGCACTCACAGAAAGCTTGAAATGAAGGCAGGCGTCGCCCACTTTCATGATATTATGATAAGGCAGAGACAATTTACCAGAAACGTTATATTACCAGAATGCATTATAGTAAACACCTACAGAGCCTTACTTTCACTATGGTACAGAAGTAACATTTTCCTTGCATGATTACCCTGGCTTCTTTGACGATAAAACTTCTTAGCTAATGTACTCTTTCAAGCCTTGGTTATCTAGGCATTAAATGAACACTGCTTAAATAGTCCCAATGACAGCTCGATCGCATGACTAGCCCTGTTTAAATAGTGGGCAGCATATTCTCAAAAAGTCAGTAACAAGCTTGAATTGGCAGACCAAGAAGAGTTATCGGAACATCAACAAGATCCTGATATTTCTTTTTCACACTGAGGCAGAGAAGGGTGAAAGAAAGGAGCTTGTTTTACAATTATAAATATACATCCCATACCAAGCTTACGTCTACTCGCATACTGAAAATGCCAACAAAAACATGAATCTTTTTCCCCCTAACTTTGGAAAGAAGCGTAGGTTTTGGTTTGGGTTTGGTGTTCTCCCACTTTGCTTTCTTGCTTTCGCTCGCCTGTTGAAATGAAATTGTATTTGAGCCTTGTAAGGGGAGAGAAATGACACCAAAATTACATGGGTGAAACACATGGGCATTTGTTGGCTGGGATGAGCAAGCTTGTATTGATGTTGTGCATGAATTTTCTCTCACTTGGCGAGGATAAAGAAAATATATAGATACCCGGTAGAACAAAATACTTATATTTTTTTTGAAAAAAGTACAAAAACTTCAAACGTTGTAATTATATGAATTGTATATATACTTACATGTTAACTATGGATATACTTCAAGACACCTAAAGAATCAAAGTCTTTCCATGGAAATAGGCATGTCATAGTGTACTTTTGTATTTAGACATATCTTGTACCACAAGATGAGATTATTGTACATACTTTGTATGTGCTTACACGCCGCAGAAAAGGAGAGAGGATCGATATTTTTGTGTGGCAAGTAACAAAGAAGAAATCGATCCTTTCACTAACGCTGAACGGCTCTGGGTGAAAACGGGATACTGTATATGGGTGCATGCAAGAAAATAGATAAACTTTTCCGTCTACTCTTTTTCATACAAGGCTTGTGGAAACTATAGTCTCCATGGAGAAAAGTTGTATGAAAAAGTACACATGGAAGCCTACTAAAGAAAAAAGATGGGATATAAAGCGGCGCATGAAAAAAAGAATGACTTACTGAGAGGAAAGCAAACAATTCTATTGAAGAAGCATACAATTCCACAATCAAAACGCATGTTTTATCTTAATGATACTTATGCAGCCTCTGTTTCCGATGCGCTTTTACCTATAGTTATAATCAGCAGGTTTAGTTCTTCCTAATCGGATCTGATGAAAACAAAGGTTTTTAGTAGTGCCAAAGTGCTTTGTATTGTGGTGACATAAGCACTACACAGAAAACAATGACTTGGCTTTTGTGTAGGTGGAGCTTCGGATCTTGCATCGTTTGTAGTACTACACGACAACGAACAGGTTGAATGGAAAAAACAAGCGTGTTTCACGAGCTTTGGCAAACAGAAGCAAAGACTTTAGCCTTTGTTCACCATGTTACGTCCCGGGCTATTGGTTGAAGCTTGAGAACATTTGTCAATTCAGATATGATTCTTATTGCTAGTTGCAACTGTAGGAAAAATTCAAATTTATTAACTATGACTACTTCAAACATATTATTTGGTCATTAGATTCTGCAGTAAATATTTACTTGATCTTCTTGACCACAAAATACTAGATGAATTGAGTGTGAGTATAAAACAAATTCAAATAAAATTGGGCTCATAAATCAATTTTTAATTCCTCTGTATATCATATTACAATAGTGACAAACATGCGGCCAAAGATTTAACATTTTTTTTCTAAATAAAAGAAATGATTCACGTACATACATTCTCAAACGGCACAACATTCTTCTTCCGTGCTCTTCCTTTTCACAAGACACATCCAACCAGTTCCTTGTAAAATACTTAATAC
>JAANSQ010001796.1:0-13885 GCA_036850885.1 Lepidocyrtinus dapeste | reverse complement strand
GATAACCTCCATAAAATGAGGGGCATGGGTACACTGAAAATAAAAATTTTCTATTCTAATTTTCCATCCACACGCAAAAAACACATTTGTCATTTTTCTTGATCAGACGTATCCGTTTTGGGCTCTGTTTGCTGAGCAGTTAGTAAGCGGAGACAGACGTTCAAAATTTAAAATGGTTTGGACGTGAGAGCTCAAATGGAAAATAGTTTGACATGGTCCATATGCATTTTATTCCTAGAAAGCGTCAGCTTATTACCTTAACTCTGCTCATGTAGGTATGTACTGAAGTATTACGTGCAGTTAATGATAATTACTAATTCCACTCCAGTGAGCAAACCACCGCATGCCTTGTTGGGTCATTATAGTAGCTGTCAAAAAGCTAAATGGGTAGGACACGCCCTTCTGTTGGTTTTTACTTTTCTTCCGTGCAAACCCACCAAAAATATAATCAAAAGATAAATATCGATATTTTATCTAACATTAAGTTTTGTAAAACCAACGCCAGCGGGATACTGGATACGTATGAAATGAGTAAAGGAATCAAATCATTTCTAGCAACTTTACCAGTTTTTAACAACGCTTGGAGGCTAGGAGGTAATGTAGGAGTGTAGGAGTGCGAGCATGATCACATTTAAGTGTATAAGCTAAAGTTAAACCGTAGGTGGGGAAATGATCAATGCCAGAACAATTCTCGTGTACATACTATTTCTGAATTGCTGAAAGCGATGAAATAGCTTACGCAACATTTTGCACCTTTTCATGAGGCGCGCAGTTGTGATTACTTTAACGAGCATAACTTTTCTCGTTATGTTTCGTAGGGAAACTTGGAAAAAGAAAAGCACGAAGGTGGATGGATACTCCATCCTGGATCAAGAAAACAGTTTTATGTGGATTCAAGACTCAATCATACTTTCCCAATAGTTGATGAAAGTTTTAGAACTTTAACAGAGTTAGTTTACTCTTCAATAGGGTAAAAAATTATTTTTCTTTTGGAGACTACGTTTTTCTTCAATGTAAGAATGGTTAACGAAGTAATTCGGTTTTGGTGTTTCTGGACAGAATCGGAGTTTGTGGATTGTGGAGGATTTTTCTGATCTGCCACAATGAATAATGGGGCAATTATAAATCGATAAGTTCGAAAACGACGAAACATTCAGAATTTTAGCAGTAGCCGCTCAAGCCAACTCGTAGGTTTTACTGAGGACAAGAACGACCGATTGGTCTGTAACTTTTAAAAAATTTGCCAAAAAATATGTTACGATTGGTAAAAGCCATCCTCATCAAGCGCTATTTTTCTGGACATCACCTGGCTTGAAGACGCTTTTTAGAAGCTCCAAATGTTAAATAAATAACTATTTGTTTGTTACATGTCACTTAACCAAATAAAATAGTGGTTCCACCAATACTTTTCAAAGGCATTGAGAAGTTAGTAAATAAATATTTACATAAACCATTTCTTTCTAACCAAAAAGATTTTCTTTTAATCCCAAAAAGTTAAGCCTAATGGACAGTGCATTATCCCTACTAGAAATTCCATCGATTTCTGGAGGAAATACGCAATAAATAAAAAATCCAATGCTGAATGAAGTTTTTTGTGACGGCTACTCTAGGAAGTTCTAGGAATAATATGTAGTCCATTATCACCCTCGATGATATTTTGAATGCTTTGCCTATGGTATAACACCTTCTGATTCTTATTGTCTCCTTTTCCCACAAATCCTGAGCAGAATACTTTTATTTCCTTATTCCAATCCTTACCACTTGCACCCAACGCACACACTGCATAATATCCTGACATCTATTCAATAATCTATTGTAATTGTAATGCGTAGAAAAAAATATGCTTTTCTATGTCCTTTCAACTGCCCAGCCTAGCAGGATCCCAATCAGTTTTTCTTTTCTGTAGAATTCCTCATATCCGTACTATCGTCACCACCCTACCTTAACCATTCTTCTCCATTGAGTCATACTGACAATAAAATCTTCCAGAGACATATTTTCCCTTATTTTGATCGATACGCAGGATGGGACTTTTTTATGGAGGAACATTTCATTTCATTCTTAATCATGTCAATATGACATGGCCATTCAAACAGCAGAAACTTCTGGTCGTTTTGCAAGCTGTGGGTGGTGGTGGTGGTACTCCCTAGTTTATTGTCGATGCAGTTGGACTCTTTAGGACTATCCGGACTTGATTTTGTAGGGTTTGCCTTTGTTGACCAAGTTGTTTATTACATTTCGTAATAAACTTTAAATACTCAATAAAAATGTTCATTGACGAGATTCCAAGCTGTAGCTGAATGCTGAATCTCCGGAGAGACCAAATATCCAAGGGAAGATATGGACTTTGTTTGCAAATGTTTTAATGAGCGTTCCTAGTAATTCCCCAGACTTTACAGCTAAAAAAGTTAAAAAGGATTGCATTAAGCATGTAAAGTTGAGTCATTCATAAAATCTGGAAGGAGTGAATGAGCTTTGTAAACTCCTGATACTCCGTGGTAAGTGGTAAGCGAATCAATGGCATTAATGCTTATTACAGTTGCCATTGCCACCTCGCCATTCAATATCAAAAAGCTTTTATTGGCTCATTAAAGGCTTTCCAGCTCCTATTACACAATTTGCTCCTTATGTTCAGGTAATTTTCGTGATTTTTCTTAAAAAATACTACCTTTTAGTAGAAAATCTCTTTTTTATCGCTCGTGGTACACAATTTTCCAAAATAATGGAAAGAAAATTGTGCCCATTTGCAAAGTAAAAAAGCTTCTTGTACTTATCACTCCACCCTTAAGCTGATTCCTACGTAATATTTTCTTTTGTTCAGTTTATCAAATGGCATACGTGTCCCGGCATATAATTTCCGTTTTTCTTGCCACTCTAACAACTCCTTTCTTTTTTGTCAACTTTAACTTCAACTAGGCTCTCGTATTTCTCCCCAAAAAATAGTTCTCGTTATATTTTTCCTCTGTGTAGCTGTTTTAGCATTTTTTTGGGAGGGAAAGGTAATCATTAAATGAATCAGGGATGAAATAATAAAATTGGGGAAATATCAAAAGTTTTGCGTTTTTCTGTACCACAGCACTTTTTTATCTGATTTTTTTGTTGATAACAACCCAACAAGGATACCATTGACAAATACTCAAAAAACAGAAGTACATTATGCCACTAGAAGCTATGCCACATGTTCAATTTCCGTAACATGTCATTTAACTGTCAGTTATTGTATGGCTGATTTTTATCGGAGTTGATGATGTCAATGCCAAGTAATACCAACCCTCCTGCTGTACGACAGAAACGAATGTGTGTGGCGTAGTTTAAATGGGAGTGTATAATTGCTTATTCTAGTTCTGGTGCTTCACGGAGGGTTCCAAGTAGACGATTCGATGTCTTGCATTGCCCTTGTCACTTTAATATCATTCCAATTTCAGTTTTATCTGTAGTAAAATACTCAATGCTCAGTTAGTTTTCACCCATTTTCCTTACGGACCAGATGCGCATAATTCGATAAAAATGTTTATTCCAAAATATGAAATCCAAACTGGAAATCAGTTGAATAGTTGGATCATCTAAAATAAGAAATTCAAAGAATGGACATTTTTTTGGACGGAATGAATTTTCGAATGCCATTCACGACTCGATGTGCAATTACAATCAGTCCTCGAAATCCGGAGATGTTAGATTTTAAGAAAGTAGGATGAACCAATTCGTCATATTTCATTCATAACCTGTCCTTCCGTAACGGCTTAGTACTCCAAGCATGAACAATGCTAAAAGACGAAATCAGAAAAGCGTAAAATTTGAAATTAAACTTGAGGAATGCAATTTTAACTGAAGGATGTGATTTACATAATCTCCTTCAAAATAAAAAATATTTTACAGAATTCCAAAGCTTACATTCCTTCAAAATTCCATTTAACATCTGAATATATTGAATTAGTCTCATTTCTTAATCCAATTCAGGCATTGCTATTCTTTACATGATTTATCTAATCCAATTTATGTTTTTGCTATTCAGCCAAGACTCCCAAACTGTATTACATGTTTCAGTGTTTGTTTAGTTTAGCTTAGTTTACTCTACATAATTCTATCCTGTCCAATGGAATATAGAATAAGAGGATCCATATGCACTAATCCTACCGTAGACTTGTCACGGGAACGAATTCTTGGAATTCCATTACATTCTCTAGTTCTCATTCTTTCTCTGTGAGAATACAGCTGTCACAGTGAGAAGACTTGGTCCTAACGAGAAGAATGGGAGAGAGAGGAGAGGGTGTCAAAAATGGGATTATTTACACAAGTTTTTTTTCGAGTATTATTACATCTCTTGAGGAATACATAATATTTTTTGAACAGACGTTATTCAAACGTAAAAAATAAAATATAAAGCTGTTTGTTTCTCGAGATATGAAAAATATGCGGAATTCTCATCTCCTCGCATTTACCTCCCGAATGTAGTGACGTGTGAAGCATACGCTTCGTTGAAAATATCCAATTTTAAGCTTCTTCTTCACCAAACAATTTATTATGTGGACAGGCCAAAGAATTTGAGGAATTTGGAAGAAAAAAATTTGTCTGAGAAAAAAGTTCTAGATCTTCAAGAAAAGTAACTTTTTAAATGAGGAAAAACTTTCTCTCAGCGAAATCCCAAATTCCGCAATTTTGGTAAACTTCATTGAAGACTTCCATCTAAAGTAATACATCTGGTCTACGCATACTTGGAATATTTGAGAGAGACTTTTAAAAGCAATCTTAATCTGATGCGGATAGTTATCGCTAAGAAAATTCTTCATTTAATGAGTTTTCTTATATATGATTCAATTTTTTATGAAATGAGTCCAAGTACGCAATTTTATACGCATGTTTCCAAACATTGCTTTGAAGTTGATCACCTCAATAATGAGGAAGAGAAACAAACAGAAAAATATCGTTTGAGTTGTGGTGAAGGTACGGAATGATCTTCACTTTGTTCCTCCGTTCACGGTACAGACTGAATTTTTGAATGTAATTGCGGCTGTTTCTTTTTAAACGCCTTCCTCATTCCTTTAGCTGGAAGTGATAAAATGAAAGTGTTGCAGGAGTTCACTTTTTTAACTATTTATGGCCCAGCTTAAATGTAAAAGAGTACGAGGTTTGCGAGGTTTACGCATTCAAACCCGCTCAATATGATAACGATGTTGGGTGAACCCTAGCAGAACTTACTTTCTTTGCGGAGAATGCATAGCAGTGCTTTCACCAAAATATATCTGACTCTAGGGAGAAAACATCCTATCCAATTGTCATACATGGAAATAATAGGAAAATCCTTACGTAACCCAGAAGAGCTAAGTGTAGGAAAAAGGGAAATCATGTAAACTCGAGGAAAATCTAAGTCTCAGTTGAGCCGGAAAGTGGAACCTTGCATAATACATCGTTTCCTAGAGTTTCCAAAGCGTAGTGAAGTTTATATGCATTAGGACAACGCACTAGCGTTCCTGAGTCGAACGCATTGTCAAAATTCTTCTTCCTGGAGATAAAATACCACACGCATTTTGACTGCATTTTCTCCCGGAGAAAATCCTGATAAGTGGAATGGTGCTAGTGAGAAGCCCTTCTTTCTCGGGAACATTTTCTGGAGTATTTTTTTGTAGTACGTTTCGTTGCCAACAAACTCCTACCTTAAAGCGGTGGCGGCAGCTTTGCATTGGAGAAGAAAACGGTTTCAAGACAAGACACGAGCTCTCCACTCCATCCTTGATTTCGTATTCAAGAGGCGTGAAAACTTTTTCCGGATGAGGAGCCACCAGAATAAAGTTTAGACTCTGGATTTGTTTTTCTTCTCTCGAAAAATAAGACTGGGAGTAAAAGCTGTGATACAGGAAGTGCATAGCTGGAAGCAGGAAGTCTTCCAACAGTTCAAGACTCAGAAGACAGTAGCGAAAAGAGAAGAGTCTTTAACGTGATAATACCTACCGTACATATGCTACGGAGAATTTCCAGCGTTAATAATATTCCATTCATATCCAAGTTGAATTTAGAATGTATAGAAAAGAGAGCTTTTTTTCTGAAAAATTGATGTGATTTGCAATCTCAAATTCCCAATACGAATAGTCAATAACACGCTCCCGTTACAAATTCTTTTCTGGAGGAAACTTTCGTGATGTTCCACTGATTAGATTCTATTCAGCCAGGGTTTTCATTTCGTTAAAGATGAGATTTGTTAAGGGATGATGCATTTTTGATTCGGAGAGCTATCAGTAGAGAGACTTTTACAAAATTACAAAATTTGTCTTCCTTAGATTACAATGCTTTTCTAGACTTTTGGATGATCTGAAGTCGTTGTAAAAATCTAAGAAGAAAACGGAGGTACTGTGATCTCAGATACATAGGGGACCTTTACAATCCACATGATTTGTCAAGAAGTCTGACATCAAAATTTACATGTTTTATCTCGTTTCAAATGATGTATACATTTTTATCAGTAAAAATGTAAATATGGATAAAATCTTGCAAAAAAATTCCTCTTCTTTTGTCTACAGAAAGTAAAGCATTTAACGTAATTTCTGTATTCTGTTTTGATAAGTATGTATAGTATAGTATTGGTTGTGGTTGGTGGCCGAGGAGATGTGAATTCGTTTCCTCCATTAAATGCATCTGTATTCTGTAAACCTCTTGAAATGTTTCTATTGTAGCACAGATTCAGATGAAAACATTTGAAAATAATTTATTTCGCTTGGTTTCACTCGTTGTCCGCCTGCACAAAACACAAACAGTTCTGAATTTCTTGGAAATAGAAAGAGAGTTACGAGGGATGTTCGATGTCAGTATTGAACAGAGAGTTGGGCGTAGCTGTTGGTGGCTGTTGAGTGATTTATTCAAATAAAGTTGGTGACAGGGAAAAACATAATTTTCATTCTACCCAGTCCTTAATGTTTTCGCTTAAGCTCGAGCTCCACGAAGGATGTACATACGAAGGAACAAATGAGTAAACTTCGTTTAAGATCATTTAAACGTAATGAATAAAAACATGGGTAAATATAGAACTGAATGCCAAGATGCTTAAAGACATTAACGAGAAGTTACGTTAATTTAGCGCCTTCACTAGCAGGTTTTCTCTCTCCTAAATCCTCTTCAACTGAAAGAGTTTTCCTAGCTTCGTCTAGTCTACAAAACAAGTAAACTGGAAGCATTTTAAGACCATAGTCTCTATATGGAATAAGATATTGAAGCTGTTACATTAACTTTTCTAATGAAGAGTGAGTGAAAGCTTGACATGACAAATGACAACTTAATGAACGCCAGGCCAGTGTTTACCTTCATATTAGTCTGTAACAACACATCCAAGAAGAAATCCGGATTTCTGGAAAATACTTTCTTTTAAAAAGCATCAACAGAAAAGTCAAGACTAGCAAAATAAGTACTTCGTAAATCCTGCAAACAAAACGGGTATTTGCTAGACGTTAGTACGTTCTGAAAAATACAAAACTTACTACGAAATCCTTTCAATCTGTCAATCTTCTTTAGTACAATCTTGTTCCCACGACCATTTCAGGAGAAAATGGAAGCATTAAATCTTACCGGAGAAATCCTTTCCGAGCTAAACAATCTAATATAGTATCCAGAAGGGTTTAAAAATATCAAATGCGTCATACAGTCTACTCTTCTTAAGCTTCATCCGTCCATTTCATTCTGGAAGGCTTTTCTAAAAATAAAATTTCCAGTTAATTTTTCGCAAGTAATCTGTAAGAAAACACCACATCTGATGTATTGTAAGCAGTTTTTTTTTATAAATCCTATAAATTGAAATCTTTTGTTTGGTCAAGCTAAATATAAACTACAATGGGAATCTTACTTCCCAGAAAAAATTATAAGCCATTTGGATCCTTATCCAATTGCTTCCTGACAATAAACTTACTGAATTGAATGGACTGAATAAACTAGATTTAGCTTTACGATTTACTTGGCAATGATGACTAGAGCACATTCAATTCAATTGAGATTCTTTAGGGGAAAGGTTCTGTCTATTTAGCTCCATAGGCTCTCACATCCGCACAACAATGCAGACCATCAAATCAAGCTAAAGCCAAGCCAGTGGGAGATTGATCCGTGATCCATTTCAACAAGAAAAATGCAATCATATAAAATAAGTATCAGGGAACAATAGATACCAAGTGAAGCTGACAGCTGCAAAAGCTCTTTTTTTACAAATCACGGAAAAACGAAATCCTCTGGATTCTGGATGGAATAAAATCTCCTACTTGAGAAACGTAAAAAGTATTAAGCTTCAAACATTTCAAACAATGGAGCATAACTTACGTATTCTAAGAACGACCATACAACTTACATCCCTTTCTTTCTGGTGAGCTGAGCTGATTGCCAAGTCTGCAAATGATCACAAGATAATTTCGAGTTATTGAGTCGACGATAAATTTTAAAAACATTCTTTGTCTTCCCATTATCCATTTGGGGAAACTCTTTTGGCGATCATGTTGAAATGATTTAGGCACTCTATATCTATTTGATTTGTTTGTTTATGCCTCGTTGAATCCATTTACATTAAGTTGAAATTGACTGAATAAAAGAAAAAAAAATGAAATTCTACCTTTTTTATCAGAACAAAATGGACTGTTTGTAAAAATTCAATGGTATTGCTATGCTCTTAGCTCTGGCTTTGGCTAGGTCCCTGTGTCGATTTAATGCATCCATTGTAAATTCAATTTAGAAAATGTCAGCGTTGATGGCTCTTCTCAATTTGATTGGGATTGTGAGGCTTGTGTAAACTTCCTTTATAAACTTGGAAGGAAATGTAATAGTATTGTATTGCATCCCATCACATTTTAAATTCATTGTCAGTGCCAGTGACTGAAAGAGCGTTTTTATTTTGACAGTAAACTAGTCCGTCACTACAAGCCAGTAGAAGTATTGAAAGTTCTCGAATACTCAAATGCTCCATAAGCTTAGGTTACCCCATTATGTACTTTTGGATTATAAATGATTCAAGAAATAAAAGCTTTCTTTAAATTTGTAAAGAGTAAGCAAGCTCATGTTTTTTATTCATCGCGTATGTATTATTGATCGATTCATAACACTCATTTAAGGCATATCCGGCAGGTTGAATGTACTAAATGGGATGAGATCTGATATGATATAATACGTGATCAGAGTTTTCTTTCCTTAGAGCATCTAAACATTTACATATTTTCCTGAAGAGTAATAAAGAATTTAATATCTCCTCCTTCACCTTTCTTTTCCTGAAGGATGACGGCTGCAAACATCTGCCAAACTTTTGAAAGATTCAGAGTGCCAACAGAAGAGGAAAAACAAGAGACATGAGATGAAATGCAATATTCTTGTAGGAAAACGAATCAAATTTTTGTAGAGGACAGGCAATATGTGTGAGTTCCGAGGGAAATGAAACTCAAAGCGTCAATCAAGACGTTTTTCAATGAGGGTTGTAGTTGTAGAGCATCATGTTGACAAAACTAAGCAAGTAAAAAAGTTTGAAAAGAACGTCTTGTGTAAATATTGATTTGGCGAGTGGCTTGGCTTGGCTTGGTCGCTTCTTCTTTATGCTTCTTACTCCCATTTTTTTCGTACACTGTTCAATCCAAATACCCTCCCACTCTGATGTTATTTTGGTATGGTATTTTATAGTCCAATCTATACCTTGGAGAAGCGGATTTCATGTCACGAAATCAAAGCCTCCTATTTCCTAGTGCTTTTTCTTGTTTTTCTACTTGAGCGGAAGTAGAAAGACTTTCCAAGTTTTTTCCTGGAGAGAAAAAGTTTTTCAGTCTTTAGAGGAAATAAAAGTTGTTTTCTTTGGACAAACATGGGAAACATCCCCAAAATTTTTATGGAGACTCCGAAGCGAGGTTGGATTGGTGTTGGAGGCTGTATGAAATGATTTACTGAAGATGAAAGAACTCTGGTGGAAAAGAGTTTAGTAAATAAGAGGGATTGATTTTGTGTAGTTCTTAATGAAGTTATAGTTTCACGAAAAATTATAAACGCCTTACTTCACTTTCTTAAACTGGACTTTGGAGGGTGAGGGTGAATGTGTAGAAAAGAGAATGTTCAGAGGGAAGTTTTCTATAGTCTATTGAAACGAGCAGTTTAGAAAATATAAAAATAGTCATGGGTTGATTAGTCTCGTTGATGCGTTAACAGTCTAATATATCTTCTACACCATTAAGGAAAGTTTCAGCGCGTAAACGAATTAAAATTGTCGATTTAATTTAGGCTTTAGAGTAGGTTGGAATCCTGAATATTAGTTTGCCACGAGAAGTTATAATCCACGTATAAAGTAAATTTTACTGCGAGTTAGGATTCTAACTGTCTAATCTGGTTTGTGTCATAGATCCTTTGATTCTCGGCAAAGTCACAGTTTCATAAATATGGGGACTTAAATCTATATAAGTACAGCAATGGTATGAAATCAATTTAAGGCACAAATCTGCAATTCCAGCGAGTGCGGACTAAAACGTAAACCCATTTTAACGTCATCGAAGTCATACCATCTACCACCCTAGAAATGGCAAACTTTAAACGTTACGAGGAAAATCATTCAAAATATTCACGCCCTGCACTGGCTCATAAAAAATTCAAATGAGCGTGAAACTGCTCTTGAGAGTAATAAGCAGTAAATTTAATGGCTTATGAAAAAGTTAAATGCGATAATAATATGAGCTTCAACAGCTATTAAACATTATTGGCAGGAATAATGCAGTGTGTTGCCAACTTACATACATATAAAAAGTATCAAGTAAGATAATGCAACGTGTGATAAGAAATGACTGCATCGTGCGTTTGAGCTGAATTCCATTCTAAGTTTCCTACTTCTCCATCTAAGCATGCCTAAGTTTTAAATTAATCGGTGCATCAATCGTAAATAAATATTCACTCTTTTCATAATCTTCCCTCGCCTGTACCTAACGTCTTAGCAAATGCTATGGGATTTCAACTCAATATGACTTAAGCATGGAAAGTTAAAGCGTTTACGAATGGACAAACGGACGGCCAAAAATAAACCATAAAAATATAAGTCATTGGTAGCCGTTTTACCAGTAGTCCGAAAACGGATGGTATGTGGTAAATCCTTTAAAAACATCAATTTTAACATCGCACAGAAACTTTAAACGCAGCCTAAATAGGCGCTACTTAAATCGTAGTTTGCTGCGGTTGAGTTTCGAATGCACTTCATTTGACATCATTTCTCGTCCTTCCTGTAACATGTATTAACCTTCTACCTACATCGTACGAAACCCGGATATCTCAGTGAAAAATAGTAATAGTGTTAAAATTTGACAACATGAGGACTCGTACAATTAAGCTTTGAAAATCGAACATGTATTTTTATGAAACAACTATAGACTCCGAGAACCGTTAACGTAACGGCACTGCTTTAATTGACAGCAAAAATAATACATATTCAACATCATTGGCCATTATCGATTTCAGCGAAAGCAAAATATGTTGCTGCATACTCATAAAATATCAAAAGCTCAGTCATGTATGGCTTCTTGAATATTATTCATGCTTTGTTAGCATTTGATTAGGTGAGGGGCACAAACAACGAAACAACCAAACTCAATTTTCCTCCCGGTGTCCCCAACTTGAAGAAAATTGGGAAAACTTTTCTAATTATGTTGTAAAAACATTCTTGTTTTCCATCCTTGGGAAAAGATTGTCCTCGTTAAAATTAAAAAGGAAAAAACATATTTACGCAAAAATATTTATTGATGATGTTTCGTAACTTTTCCAATCACCGCAAACTCTCGTCATCATAAATTAAAAACAATGTCATACAAACTTCAGTACTACCCAGGGGATAAAACAGCTAGGGCTAGATCAATTTTGCTTCAATTTTTTGGAGAAAAATCATCCGAGGATATTATTAAGTATCAGTAGGACGAAACTTAATTAACCACTAATGGCGAACATGAAATTTAATAATACGTTAGCGTATTTGTTTCGCTTGAGCTGGTAATGCTGGAATGGATCTTTTTTTGGAGGAGAAATGCTTGGCTTATGTTAAACCTCCTCACAGCGGAAGCTTTCCCATTAATTATCTCAAGAAAAATAAAGTTTCTTAATGAGTTTTTTCTTTTGTTTTTCTAGGAAGTGAAGATCTGCCTGGAGGCGGAGGATACATGCTGTAAGTAACACAAATAACCTGTTATTTTCACTTCACCCCTTGCTCGCAGCTCAGCCATTTTTGCTTTGGCTTTGGTACCTTAGGCCTACGCAATGCTTTCAACCTTCAAGCAGGCAGTTTGTGATTGCGAAATCACGTTTTTAAAAACGTAAAGGCCACCTCACCTCATTAATGCATAAAATCATAAAATGCTTCGAGAGAGATGATCACGTTGATTGTGCTGATGATTTTTGTGTCGTGTAATCCATGTGAGGTAATTTCTCCATCTTTTACGTTCCAATAATCATAATTAGCGTTGTTCACTTGTTCTTATGTTCAATTTGCTGGATTGAGTTTGGTAAGAATTTACTAGGTTCTTGGAGAAAAGAATGAAGAGCAAAGTAAACATCGTTCATCCTACCTGGTACCTTGTACGGCTGCGAGGTTTACCTAAGATTTTGTACTTTTTTAATAACACTAATGGAAAGAATTCGTGTTATTTTTCTGAAAAAGACATTCATTTGCTAACCCCCAGGGATAGTCTTGGTTTTGAAGAAGGAATAGAAAAAGATAAACAGAAAAAGTTTATTAATCCAACCGAACCACTCTAGAAGAACTTCTTATTTAAGCTTAGGTTAAGCTATAACCATTCTACTCAACTTTTTATATAACGCAAGCAGTACGGGAAGATGTGAGTGTATATTAATCTCGAAATGTTTGGTTTTTCGTGTTCACGATAAAATAATGGTAGCTGAATTCGATGGAATTTAAAGCTACTACATGTGAAGACTATCCAACACAAACTTTATCGGCACTGGGAGTAAAAAAAATAAGCAAAATCATAATTATTATTACGATCATTTATGCATTTTTATAAATTTTTACTAGTCTTCCCCGCTTCTTGAGACAGACACTGATGATTTTAGAATTAGGCATGGAGGTAGCAATTAACTCTATTTTCTCTCAACCCCTTTGATCAAACACAGAGACCGCCTTGCAACTAGCAACACCTGAATATTATTCTGAAAAAAAAGTTTACTTCGTGGAGTAACTCTTGGCTTTACAATTTTACATTCCAACACGAAGCAACTCATCCCTATCATTTCACAAAGAGAAATGCATGCGTACATGCCATTACACCTTAAAGCGCGTACATCATCATCACGTCTAAGCTTAAATATTACAATTACAAGTCGATTAACTACAACTCTTTCTCTACAATTCGATGTCGAGTGAACCAGTGAGCAATCCCGTTATTATTTTTATGAACCTAAGCAAGGTATGTATTTAAGTGTGATGTGAAGATGTGATGGAGGCATGGAAACACAACCGATATATTCGATTGTGTCGGGCTGAGGGAAGAAAATCATAGAGATTTTGGAGGAAAGGTGAATCCTCCTTGCGCTTTAATTTAAGCCAAAGGAGAAAAAGACAATTTATAAATTCCGTACAGGAATCACTCCTAATGATAGGGAGAGTCAAGTAATATGATGGGCTAGAGTTCTGGGTGGTGTTGCGCATAATTACAGGGTAGATGAACAATCATCCTTGGTTTCCTTGTACTCACTGCCTTTCAAATTTATCGAGCTACCCGAATACAACCAAACTAAAGGAATAAAATGACGGAGAAATAATCACAATCAGGCATACCAAGCACTCTTCATCTTATGTAATTTTCATATTTTTTAGGGACAACATGGGATATCAAAATATTCTACATTTATTTTTAGAACCATGAAATGGTCTCTTATGTGATTACTTTTTCTGTCGTGTGTC
>JAANSQ010001795.1:0-13888 GCA_036850885.1 Lepidocyrtinus dapeste | reverse complement strand
ATTAAGATTTTAAAATCACATCAACTATCTCCCCATTAAGTTTATCGGTTGAAGTCATAATTTACCGTTGCTTGTTCATAGTACTAGGTTCAAAAATTAAAATTATCTAAACAGTCGTAATATTAATCATTGTCTCAAACCACCCCTATATGTTTTCCCGAGGCTGACTTCACATGAATTTGCCCTATTGTAATTGTGTAGTGCTCCTGAAGTTGAAAAATATTTAGCAGAATCCAAAATCGTACATTCAATGTTGTACGTTGCATCTAGATGATTCTTTTTTATTGCACAGAGAATACTCTCTCGTAAATAGATGGTTAAACTTCTTATGTATTTCATTGAGGCAGCCGAAGAAACTCTTTGTCCTCACCGGAACAAACATAACAAATCTATTTGTTCAAGTTATGACTCGCGTAAAGTCCTAATTACCTTACATGATACTTATTGGAGTAGTTTTATTTAAGTATTTCGTATTTGAACAAAAATGTCATGAACACTTTCCCGTCCAGTTTTTGGACACGGTTCTAACATTGACAATTAATCCTAAGGAGAAGTACTTACTATTGCATAATTTTAGATCACCTCTCATGTGGGAAGTTGTAGTTGATAAATATCAATTTTCCAAAGCTGAGGAACGAAGGAAATCAAGATAGTTTCTGTTATGAAGTTGCCTAACAGGAAATGTGTATCGTAAGCAAAATACAAAAGCTTGAAAATTGTTGCCTGCTTTACAGGTTACTGTTACAGGCTTATCAAAAAATAATTTGATAAGGATAAACCTGACATGATTATTATTGAACAACAAGGCAAGGGTTTACAAGTAGTTTGAAATGGAGACAAATTTACCATAAAAATGGAGCACTAATTTTAAGAACAGAAGCAGTGGTCATTCAATATACTTATTTTGAGAGATGGACGAGGGGATGTAATAGATTGGCGTAATTTTTTATTTTAATTTATGACAAATGACGATTCATAATAAAAAATTATCTTTTGACTTAATCATTTTATTTGAGCGGGTGGTTTTGCTGTTAAACTGCGTCATATTAAGTATCTCTATTTAATTACTCCATAAAAATACTCAATGTTCCATTATCACGCGAATAGCTTCCTTAGTTCAAACGTCTCAGAGAGGTAATAGGAAACTATGATTTTATATCAGCGCATCCATCATGTGCTTCTTCCTATTTTCCATCATCGTCATCATGAGTCCACTTCAAACTTCGGGTATAAATAAATCTAATTTCGTAAGAAATAATTAAACTTTGATTAATTACAAACTGTTCCATGATTCAGGAGACAGTAATGAATCTAATGTACCGTCGGAATCTCTCTTGGTCGGAACCTTCAAATTAGTCAGTGACCTTGAATCCAACGATGAGTACAGCAGTGTTCTCAGCGCGATGGGTATGAAAAACTGGAGTAATTCTATGTGACCTTGTAAGAAGACTATTATAATTGGTCTATAATTAACTGAAATTTTTCAAAGGTTATAGTAAACAGTACCGAGAACAGTTCAAAACGTGTGGCAAGCTCCTACTGGAAATATCGAAGGACGAAGAGGGTCCCAGTGACACCTACAGTTTTAACACCATTTACTGCGATTGTTTCGAAATGAGAGGTCACAAATTCAGACCAGGAAAGGACTTCAGGATGAAATTATGTGACGAACGTATGATATCGAGTGTTGTTCACGTAAATGAGAAGAAGAGGAGAATGAAGCGAATAATGAAGTTGGAGGAGGGAGTTAAGGCAATTGAGAAACTCGATTTTACGGAGGACGGCATGCAGATTAAGTATAAAGTGAGGGGGAAGAAGGCTTCGTTAGATTTTGAGAGGTTTTATGGATTCTATGCAAACATAAACTACCCGATTGATAAAGAGGACATGTGATATACCGATGTAAAAAATATTCAACAAAAAATTCAATTGAGAAATTTTGATGTGAATGTTATTTATTCATAGACACAACATTTTCCAAATTAACCTCCAAAAAACAAATCAAGTAAAGTCAAAATCATTAAACAATTAACTAGGATTAGATAATTTATTAAATTAGAACTTTTTAGACTTTATGAACGCCTCGAGCCTGGATGTTTATTAACTTGATTGCTCTAGCGTCTATATCTGGCCTCGAAGTTTTACTGCAAAAAAAGATTAAATTAATTATAATCATATGTGAAGCTTTTGATAACTGTAAATAAATCTTGGCTCACCAAACGTGCTTGATTCCGGCGGTGCACCCACAGCACAATGCAGTGCACAGCATGAAGGTGATGACGAATAAGAAGAAAAACTCACTGTGAATCATGACATGAAATAATTTTTGACATTTTCTTCTCAAACTTCAATATCGTAATAATATCTTACATTGCTTTGCTGTTCTTAATCTCGGGATGGTCGCAATCATCTATTTTCAGTTTAGGGCTTTCACTACCAGTAAGTTTATCATAAATCGGGGTCTCTTCCACCATATCTTCCATACCAAAGTTGCTTGAATGGTCTCGCACAGTATCTTGTCCATCCTGGAAGATTTTCCTGTAGTCCTCAACTAAATTGGACAGAAATACATCAAAACATTAGCCATTCCACTTCAATAAAGTGAAAGAATCAAATTACTCCATTCTTCCATATTTTTCTTATAAAACATTTTTACCATATGCACGTTCCTCCGAAGTGAATTTTTTTTGCTCAGCCTGCACGTGAAGAAAACATGCCGCCAGGAGGATAAAATCAAATGCAAAAAAAAATATGGTTTTGAACGAACCCATTTTTAAAATTAGGGTAAAGGTTAAACTTTTTATAAATTAGCTGATAACTGCTAAGTAATTTATTATTTGCTCGAAAAATAGTAACTTAAATACGTTAAGATATTTTTAGCTGTTCTAACTTGGCAATAAAGGTTTAGCTTTTGATTTACAAGTCACGCCATTCTCATCAGACATTTTGCATGATTGTTCGCTCAGAAAGAATTCAAAGGAATTCGTTTCTAGGAATTCATTTTGTTCGTTGTGCCGAAGAACCCATAGCCAATCAGCTATAGTATAGTGAACCCACCCGAGAATCTTTTCGGCAGGATAGGTACCTGCTCGCCAAAAATAAGTTATTTAGGCACATAAATATGCATTGTTTGACAATTTTTAATGGACTGTTTCCAGTGAATTAAGACAATGCAATGTACTTGATCAAGTCTGGTATGCTGAGTTTGCTGTTAAAAACGCTGGTACAAAAATCTTCTTGAATGTACTAAAGGTGGATAGCATATGAAAGAATAAAAATATTATTTTATTTAATATTTTGTACATACCACTAAGAAAAAACTGAATCAATACGACAACAGACGACGACAGAGCCACAATTTGTGAAGCTTAATACTTTAAATGCAGCAATGCTCCAGAATTATACTTGCTGGCAATGCAAAAATTGTACTAAGATTGTTATAGTTTGCATTGATTTTGTAACCTCATAAGAATAAGATCAAAATGCTTTATAAATACCCTAAAAACTTAAACTGAAGCTTACNGACAAAAAATCAGAATTCCACTTGATCTACTCGACACTGATAAGTAAAGTAAGGGAAAGGGCACAATCTAGGAAAGATATCAGATTTCGCAAATACTGAGATGCAGATTATACTTAGACAATAAAGAGTCCTGTTGCTTTAATTTAAGAATTTTATTGGGGTGGATCTTCAATCGACTCTAGTTACTTAAGCGTTGATGGAGTATTTTTTAATACAATTAAAATTCTTCTAACTCAGAAAACAAGCACCAATACTGATAACAATTTGCAATTACTACACAAGTCAAATCTAATGCTAGAAACGTTCCAAAAACAGATACGATGGTAAATAACGTCTTCGCCATCTTGGGGAAAAAAATAGTTACTTTCAGGATGATGAGAAGAAGAGACTATGCAAGCTACCATCTTTGCCTCTGCTTCTATTCTGGGGTAATATTTTATTTCTGCAGGATTTCATATACTTTCAAAGTTCGATTCCTTGAAAAATCAAATTCAAAAAGTTCGCCGAAAAAAAAATAAAATCCTTGAGTATGAGGATGAGGAAACAATTGTAGAAAAATATTTGGAAAGAATGGGTTGCGTGAAGGAAAATTTCAGATGAGCATGCGATGATTCTAATCATGATTATAAATGAATACCAACGATGATGTGTAAGTTGCTAAATCCTTCCAAAACAAAAGATTTTTTTCAAGTTTGGTAAAGCAGTAAACAAAGATTTCTCACATTATCAAGGTAAAACTTAAATTTAGCAAAGGTTGTTTACAGAAAACGAAGGCATATATGTTCCCTGACCGGAGGAACATTTAATCAACGAGACAGTGTCTAATGTAAAATTCAGCATACACACCAAATTATCTGATGAAGAGCAATCTCATATCCCATTTATCACAACAAGAGTACTCCATTCCACGTTATAATCAATTTAAAAGCGCTTATTTTAGTGTTACCACAACGCAACACAAATGTAGTATTGTAGAAGCGTATCCAGAGCGATACCTACCGTATAGGGACCTACTTTGCAAGGGCCGAGTTTAAAAGCGATATGTCGCAAGTTTGGCTTCGTCTTCGTTAATAATATACGATCATGTCGATTAATTATGTTGTAACTCCTCTTAGAGGCCATTAAATCCTGTAGTTTTTCTAGGAATCGGATGGAACTAGGTTGAACAAATGCCATCGACTTGAAACATCTAAATAGCATGTACATGCAGACCAACCTGGTAGGGGCAGAATGAGATTTTCAGATTTTACACATTACAATGATTATAAGTATCACCATCTAGCTTTGATAAGGCTTACATGTCCTCACAGAAAAATACCACTGCCATAAAGTCCGCTTCCGGTCCTCGAAGTATCTGAATCATTTGGAACACATCTGACACCATCTGCACGTAAGAACATCCATGCATGTAGAGGAAGTTGTAGGCAGCAATATTGTTCAACTGAGTAACGACCATTTGTACGTTGCAATATTCTTTGACTAAGGTCACTGGAGTGTATTGAATTTTTCCAAATGTTGATCCATCCAGTTGTCCTCTCGAGATCTCCTCTATCCAAATTGGTCTAACCAAATATGGCCGCATAACTTTCCCTCCAACTCCTCCACACTTTTGGATAAAAGTGTCCATGACCTCTTGAAGCGACTCTAATGTGTAGGTAAACTCTGCTCCAATTACCGAGCTCAAGTAGATAACGCTTCCGTAGACCACCCACGCATGGCAGAGAAAGAGAATTTCATGTATTCCAAATAGCCACTTGATCCATTCGTTCTCGTAGGAGACGAGGGAGTAGGCGAATACGCAGTACTTTGGTGCAGCGTCGTATTGGACCACCACCGCCAGAACACCCACCATTGCTACAATACTATTTATGTATTACGAAAACTCAATTAAACAAAATATAACCAAAATTACAGAGACCATATCAAGCTTCAATTTACCCCTGAAACCATACTCTCCAAGTGGCCAGAGCCTTCATGTCTTTTAAAAAATAGTTGGGTCTTCCCAGCTTGGAATATACACTTTCTTCAACTTTCCACCAGGCCGTGAGCAACTCAAAGAATGGATACTTCCGGTAAAATAGCTTTTCGCTTATGGCAAGTAGTATAAAAATAAGGAACCACAGAAGGATGGCCATTTTCTCAAAGAATTCAAACTCAGCTTGAAACACTCCACATGAAAGCAATACCAAGAAGATTAGCTTGGAAAGCGTGTTGATTCGAAAGACTACGTATACCAAGCGCTGACACAAGGAACTGGAGTTAATAGTGAAGGATCCATTACTTTCCTTACGGATCTGAACCTGGCTTAACCCTAATGTGGCTAAAGTGTTGAACACCTTTTGCTGGAACTCTGAAGGTGACCGCATAGCTATTAGTGAAGGTGGCACTACTGGGACTTCAAGTAAACTGTCCAAATTGTGTATGGAGTGTGTTTCACCTCCTACCTGACTTTTTGATCTCGAAAGTTACATATTAGAGGTACGTTCATTATTTCCATGTTCTCCCGGATTATAAATTATCTGGCAGTTTTGCAAATTTTTTATACCACTTTTACCGGAATTGGTTTTAATAGGAAACAAGCTTCTAGAAAGCATGATTTAAAGAGGACATGGACAACATGTGAGCTTATATCCAGGTTGAGTTTTCTTTGGAATTTTAATTAAGTAATTTTGGTACGTCCAGTGTAGGTTTCCGCGAAACTAACGGTTATTTATTGAACACTGACTAGTATTATGCGAAGGAGGTGGCTACAACTACTGCGTAATGGGGAATAGGAAAGTTCCAAACTTTACATAATGTCTTAGACCATGTCCATTTTGGCTTAAGTGGGCAACAACTTAACAAGTCTATTAATTTAATTAATTGTAATTGGACGACATGAAAAGCAGACAACTTTTAGTTTTACATCAAGGAAGCATTTTAAATAATTTATAGTACGGGAAAGGGAAATGATGTCGGAGTTATCTTAAAGTTGATTATGCAGTTAAAATTTTTGTGTAAAAAGTATGCAGAGGCCTGATAAATAAATTTTTCAGATCACCCCGTGTGTACGTGAAGGAGACGCTGAGTCCATTAAACTTCGTACGATACAAAATGCTTTAACATTTTAGCCGGTTATGCATGAAACGATTTAGAAAATGCTGAAGTCGTAGGTTCAATTAGAACACGAATATACTCTTAACCTGTGCAAAAGCTTCATTCATTCATTTACATATATTTTTCTTCGAATAGAGCGTATGCGCTACTTAATATCTGTTTTTGGTCTAGTATTTCCTTCAAAATGTACTCATTTTACCCAGCTCCATTACAAGCATTTTAGGTTCTTTAAAATGTGATTTAACTTGGAAAGATTTTCGATTAATGAAATTTTGGCGGTAAATGTTTAGGAATCGTGAGGTCAGTGGAGGATAAGTTTAGCTTGAGTTTGGTCATGCTTAAGTAATTTTAATAAAATACTATTCTGTAGCTGATAATTTTATCATTATGCTTGACGCACTTGTAGGCTTATGACTATACTAAGATGACCCTGATTTTATTGTGTAGTCTAGTCGTGTTACATTTTTCGCTATGAACAAAGTCAATTTTGCATTGGATTGTGTAACAATTAGCTTAACTACTACCAACAACCAGATAGACCATGTACACAATGATAAGATGCTCCTGTTCTAGGGCTCCAAGATAAAGGAGTATATTGTACTGTATACAGACTGTTTGGAGTGTGAAACTAACCCTTTTCAATCTCAGATTGTTCATACGACTTGGGAACTAGCAGAAAATCGTAGGTGCTTTAAAGCGCTGCAAAGAAGGACAACGTTGCTAACTCTGATAAAAAAGCGCCGTTACGGTATACGTAGTTAGATTATGTAAGCGGAAATAGGAAATTCCATGAGCTGCATGCTCACGTAGTCGAGTTTTTCTTCCTTTAACAGATCTAATAGGTGACTCCTCGATCAATTGTCTTCGTTTTAGTTTTCTAAAGTATAGACTTCCGGATAGAAGTCCCAGAAGTGACCAAGTGACCTATAGCACGCGATGTAATCAAATTTGGTATTGACAGTGACTGTATCATTATTTTTCTCAGCATGCTAATCCCATTAACCCTCCTGGTGTGCACCACCATTCCCCACTCGTCACACTCTTTTAGCATTTACAACTTGTCCAGGAGTTTCGCGAACTTGTTATATGGAGCACCTTTCTTCTCTCCAAGTAATACTGACCCGGATGTGATGAGCACACCCAATCTGATACGATCCCGAGGCTATGAAGTAGAAACTCACCAAGTCCAATCGGAGGACGGGTACATTCTCGAATTGCATCGAATACCACGGGCAAAAATATCTGTAGAAAACGCCAGTTCTTTAGACAAACAGAAATATCCCGTGATTGTCCAACACGGAAACTTTCAAACATCCGCTGATTGGCTACTCAACTCGCCAGATTCAGAGTCTCTAGGTTTCTTCCTGGCTGATCGTGGATATGACGTGTGGTTATCCAACCAACGGGGTAAGTTAAGAATTTTAATACAGAAATAATTATGCCATTTTTGCTGGTATTTCACTTAAGAGATTTATTTTTAATCATTGTAGGCAATGAGTACTCTGCCCGTCATAGTGTGCTACCTGCCGGAAGTAGTAAATTTTGGAACTTTAGTTTTCATGAGATGGGAATTCACGATGTTCCAGCGATTCTAGACTATGTCACTAGGGTAGGAAATAGGACAAAGGCGCACTACATTGGATTTTCAATGGGTACCACAGCCTTCTTCGCTGGTTTATCCAAGAGACCAGAGTATAGTGAAAAGGTCGGAGTTGGAATCGCAATGGGACCGAGTACCTTCCAGGATCATTTTTTCAATGCTTGGGTAAAGCTAGTAGCGCCTTTTGTGTGGATCATGCAGGTAAGAAAATTTTTTTATGAATATTAACTTAATTCTTTGATAAATTATTGATTGACCTAATTTATCCTACAGATATTTCAACGGTTTGTAGGAGATATGCCAGTGCTACCGCACTTCCTGGCCAATATTCTCCATAGAGTGTTACCCATAATATGCCACCCAAAAGTAGATTTAATAGGCGTGTGCATGAGCGTAGTTCAAGTAGGCTTTGGCCACGATCAAGGTAAAATAACGAAGGAGAGGTTACACCGTATCACGCAAGTGAGCCCAAGTCCCAGCTCAATGAAAGCCTTCCTACACGAGATGCAGTTAATGGGCACTGGAAAGTTTTGCGAGTATGACTACGGCACCGACAGGAATCTGGAGGTGTACGGGAGGGAAAATCCTCCGGATTATAATTTGACTAATGTTAAAGCTCCAATTGCATTGATCGTTGGGCCTAATGATTTTCTAGCTCACAGAGAGGTAATGTGTAGCAAGTCTCAACTGCATTTTATTATTTTATTAATAATTAAACTAATCTTTGCATAATCTAAGACAATATAACTAATTTCATAATTTCAGGATGCAAAAACGCTAGCAAAACGTTTGCCAAATTTAGTTGACTTCCACTACGTTCCGTACGAGCACTTCACGCACTTGGACTTTTGTTACGCGACGGATGTCGGGAATCTAGTTTATAAGCATGTTGCTCAACTACTCAAAAGATTCGATAACACTTGAGATAACCCAGTTCAACATATTTAATTCCTCACAGTATTTTTGTGATGTTTTTTTGGAGGTAGTTGTATGTATGTATTTAAGTCATACTGGTCATAGGAAGTGTTGTTTTAAGTGAGCTCATTTAATTGACTCGAGCTTGAGATTAGATTATGATCTTATTGAGTCTAAAGCTCGTTATGGTTCTTCGTAATTTGCATGGACTTCTGCTTAACGTAAGCTTAAATTACAAATTACAAGTGATTGCGAATGCAGCTGCAGAAGCGTACGAACATGCTTCTTAAAAATTGTTAACTGTTCATCAGTATTAGCGTATTAACCAGCCAGTTCAGTATAATGAAATGAAAGTAGGTAGTTTATATGAAAAATGTGCCGACAAATTGTTTTAAACTTGACACAGTTTTTTATTTCACTAGCGCAGTGCGTCGGCGTGAGTCAAACCAAAGGTTAAAAACTAGCACGGTACGAACGTAACTTACTATACGTTCAACCATGCTTACGAAATATTTTATAGAATTTTCACGCAGAAAAAAACGAGACAATCCATTAAAATGTGACGTAACATTGATTAAAATATTTATTGCGCCCGTCATAATTATTAGTATGTTTCTGATTATTTTAATTAATTTAAGGCAGAAGGTGAAACCTATTAAGTAAAAAGCGCTAAAAGTTGTAAGTTGCAAGCAGAAAAAGGCGCAAGGGTGGTCTCAAGTTGCCCCCGAGTAATGATAATGATGTTGGAATAGGGATTAGAACTTGACTAATTCCTAATTTATCGTGGTTACTAAGCGTAACGTGGAGTAAGTGTTAAATGAAATGAATTGAATGAAAATGATTTGATTTGTGAAAAAAATTACTCTGCTCAAACTCCCCTCCCATGAGAAATCATTCTATCCAAATAATTCGGCGATCCACATGGACAATCTAAATTGAAGCAAAATTCTCTGTAAATTCTCTGTTAAATAAAAATTGCTCGTCCTTTTAAATTTGTAAAATGTCGACCTACCCCAACTACCAAGACTTTGGCAAGACCACGAAGGACTTCTTTACGAAGGGCTTTCAAGTGGGAAACTTGAAGCTGAACGTACGGAGCACTCCTACAAAATTCATCAGTGCAACGATGGCAGGTCAGCACAACCTGGATAAGAATGAAGCCACTGGGGACTTCACGGCCAAGTGTACCTGCCCAGTGCTCCCTGGCTTCACTAGCGTGACCAAGTGGAACACAGCGAACATTATCACCCAAGAGCTCGTGGTAAAGGACCAATTAGCGCCAGGATTGGAAGTAGGCGTAGAAGGCAGTTTCAACGGAGACTCCTCGTCTGTGGCTGGGAAACTCAAGTCCTTTTATAGACATCCGCTCTTCACATTCGACGTTAATGGTGAGGGTGGGGACAGCTCCAATCCATTGCTAGGAGGGAGTGTAGTATCCGGGCATAAGGATTTTGCTGCTGGATACCAGTTCCAAGTTGATGCCAATGAGGGGGCCCTCACCAAGAATAATATTTCACTGGCTTACGTAAAAGGTCCATTGAGCTTCTTGACTTCACTAGACAATGCTGAGTTGCTCTGGAGTGGTTTGGTTTACAGACACGATCCAACTTTGGAAGGTGGACTAAGTGTCACCTACAAGTCTGAACCAGATGGGTATAGTGTATTTGGAACCGCCTTCAAGTATGTCATGGACTGTTGCAATGCAATCAAGGCTAAGGTACGCATCATCATTCAACTAAATCTTTACTTTGGAGGGAAATTTATTCATATTTATCTTCTCAGATCGACACCGACTTGCAAATCGGCATAGGATTCGAGACCAAAATCCGCCCCACATCCACCATCACAATGTCTGCCAAAATCGACGGAAACAAGCTGAACGAAGGCGGTCACAAGGTAGGTCTCAGTTTCGACTTGGAATGCTAATCCAAATAAAATTCTAAATCCCATCACGCTAATATCCTATCATTCAACCTAATCAAAATTCAAACTCTTCCACACTGAATAAATTAATAAAACAAGTCAACTGCAGATTCTAAGTATGTACTTATGATTTTATTGGAGCAATAACAAGAATTAGAGCAATTTTATTATATCATATAATTTATAACATTCAACAAGTTACAATGTTCTTCACTTTTAAAACTTTCGTTTCAAGTTTAATTTGAAACACATTTTCAAATCCAAACCAACCATGTATCATTTTCCTTGCATAATTTAAACCCATTTACTTCCACTAAACAAACGGTTTCCGAAAAAAATGTTTACGTTTATGCAAATCACTCCAAACCTTAACATTCATACAGCTCAGAACTACGAAAAAAAAACTAAAAAAAAAACAACAATTCCTCGGCACAAATACCTCCATTAACAACTCAAGATTTTAAAGATTAACTAACTTTCTACAAACTCCAGTTCCTCGGCAAATAAATTCAGTCAAGTAAAAAATGAAAAGGAGAGAAAACTACCTACGTTCTACACTCACGCTCCAAGAAACTAATCCTTAAGTAAACATTACATACTTAATTTAATTAACTTAAGTTTCAATTTTATTATGGAAAGGATGCATAGTTTTGTATACATTCCAGAAAAAAAGTTTCATCTGGAGGTGGTTAAAACCTATAAACTGTCAATTTTTCAAAGGAAAGCTTAGACTCCAAGATTGAATTTGAGTGGTAATCTGACAATAATTATAATAGCTTCAACTTTAAAATTCTTAGAAAATTATTTTTTCACGAGAAAGAACTTTGAGGCTCAGACCTTACTTAAATTTTGGGATGATTCCAGTGAATAATATTTGTGTTAAGCCCTTCTTGAAAATTTCAGATTGCTTTATTACATAACAGGCTTCACATTATTTCACATTTTACCATACACATACATTCCATTTGCGCTTTATTTTTAGTCTTAACTCGCTTCACTAAATCAGGTCTTATGTTATCCGATACTTATGCTAAAGACAATATGGAGTTTATAGAATTTAAAATGTTTAAAATTTTCGAAACCTAAGCGAGCGCAGCTTGAAGTCCAGCCCAAAGTTCTGGGCTTAGTACGGCGCTACAATGTTGTGACGCGTTAGCATCGCTCATTACCATCCTGACAATGTTCAGGAGCCTTGGTTTGCAAGCAGAGTCATCGGGTAGAGACTTTCTTATGAACGTTTCCGCAATGATCGAGATAATTCTGGGGAGATTGTTTCCACCTAACACTAATGGGTTATCACTTTCCACCAGGTCACAGAGTAATCCATAAACAGACTCCATCTCGTCTTTATCCTCCCATATTGGAAGCCAGGATACCCTAAAAAGTCAAAAACGTTTCACAATAATTCATAATAAGATATTACTTTAAAGTGGTGTAGCCTAGAGGAAAGCGAAACAAATTATTAAACCACTTACCATATTGGAATAACCTCCTCCAGATTCACAGCGGAAGGGCAATATTTGATCATCTTCGCTACAGCGGAAATCGCATTTTCAGTCGCCGTAATATTAGACTCGCCTCTGGCCTCCGGGTCTGAAACTATCTGTACTAAGCGGGGTAACGCTTCCTTACAAGCCTCTGCAATTTCCAATAATTAAATCATATTATCTATTATTTAAAAACAATTGTGATAACTGATAAATAAGAATAACTCATGCTTTCAATTTATATGAACTCACGTGTAAAGGCTTCTTGTCCATATTGGGCCATGACTCCACAGCCATACCCCGCAGCTTGTCTAACCTCTGGACTAGCATCACCGAGGTAGTTTAGCAAAGGCGGGATGAACTGATTCTGGTAGCGTACACAAGCTGCTCCAGTAAACTCCATTACATCGTCCCAGATACAGAGACCCCATTGCCTCTCCTGCCAATATCTCTCTGGGGCTATGAGCTTTGTCACATGGCCCAATATATTGGCCTCCATGTAGGGCAGGTAATTAGCCCTATGTACCTTCAGCATGGAGTGTATTACATCGGCGGCCTTAGTCAAAACGTAGTTATCATCCTCCATCTCATCCCACAATTGTTGCTCAATAACTTCGTCATAGTCCTCATCCTTCCTTTGTTCAGCTCGCTCGGCACTACGCTCAAAATGTTCCATGAAGACTTTCTCTACCACGCTGGTTATTTTACTAATAGTCTCTCCATCTAAAGCCTCCGGAGGAATGAGCTCTACGCAAGAGGCTATGGCGTACAACTGATCACACTTAACATCCGACTCGGGCTCCGCCTCAGTGGCGTTCAGAAGGTCGTTCTTTACGAGGTTCCAGAGCATCACCATATCCTGAGGATTATCATCCACGCAGCGCAATAAATGAGGGATGATCTCCGCAGAGGAGGAACGGACTCCATCATGGAAGTAAAACTTAAGCAAGGGGATATTAAGTTGAACGACCTGTAAGATTTACCATAATTTTCTTTACAAACATTTTATGTCATAAAGTAAAAATCAATATCGATCAAGCCAATTATTCCCCGAATAGAAAGTTCTTCTTTCTTTTCAACATGCGATCACAACTAAAAGTAATAACAATGTGTTTAATTTCCCACCTCGTTCACATAAGGTCGGAAATGACGTTTCATCACCCTAGCATAGCACACGAGCATTTGACACGCCATCGCCTTGTCCTCCAGCTTGGCAGTGTGTAGTCCAATGTTCTGGGAATCACCGAGGGAAATTAGCTCCCAATCTCCTGCTCCCTCGACGTCCTAAACGGGATATGAAAAACTGTACGTGACCACACAACAGAACTGAAACAATTTTTTTTT
>JAANSQ010001794.1:0-13896 GCA_036850885.1 Lepidocyrtinus dapeste | reverse complement strand
GATACTCGTCTCACATAAAGTATTAATGGAAGCCACTTAGTTACAACTTACGTAAGTTGCTTCAACGAATTACTACTTCTTTGTCAGGCTTCTTAATACTTTCTTATTATAAATGGATCAACATAAATAAAGTAACTAACACAGATCCAGAATGGAATTCATTAACTGTTACATACTCTCTAAAATCATTCCATGCGAATGTTTAACTACCGGAAAGTTTAACTTTGGCAAAGAGTGACCTTAGTTCAACACATGTCCATTAAAAATATTTCGAATACCTAAATAAACATAATTAACTAAATAACTACTCAGTTAATTAAACAAGGTCAAAATATCACAACTATGTTTCATATAGCTTTAATCGGAATAAAATGGCGAGATTACCAACGATGAGCCCTTATGAGGGGAATAATAAATGGCAGTAAAATGATTCGTGTAGCAATGGATATTTTTATTAATTTCCTTATGGATAGGAATCCATCAGTCGTAGATCAAAATTAAAGCTCCAGCAATAGCATGCCTTCCTTTATGAAATTACCTTACTCACAAAGTATAAAACTAAACAAAGAGTACAATTAAACCAAACCAGGAGTAAACGTAACTATGTGGCTAATAAAAAACTAGACATTGGTAGACAGATACTAGGACAAGAGTCTACTTCATTTTAATATTTATAATAAAACACACAAAAGCAGGCATAAATGAAACCAATACCAAGAATTTATTTGTCCTCATGGATGATGAAGTTTTCCTTTTGTGCGATATTAAAAACGAGTGACTTGGTAGAGATTTTCCCCTTAAGACAATAATGATCAACCAGACAATGTCAATTTTATATTACTTTCTCAGTGATAAGCTTCCCAACGGTACCAATCCTATTTTATTACGGAGAAAAACAACAGGTACATACTGTGTTATCAACCTTCCCTACATTCTTTATGCGAGTAAAGTACAATTCCCTTGATAATCAATGGGGAATGTTGAAATTTTAATAAAACCTCAGATTTATAACAAGGATTAATTCGCAGTCGTAGTCCTCTCGTCATGGGGATCAAATCGGGAAAATAACATGAGAATCAAAAGTATAATAAATCTGTTCATAAATTTATCTTTTTGTTAAATTATCGTTCATTATGTAATATCCTGTTGAAAGTTTCGCTTTGTTTTATAAATGAACGAATAATTTTTTTTTACCCTACATACCAATAGGGTGTAAAGCTTTGGAAACTATGTAAAGATTGCTAATGCCTGTTGCTCGCTTGTTTGCCGATTGTGAAAGTCAATCCTATAAAAAAGAAAAGCCTCCACATGTATGTATCTGTTTATCCAATGTTATCCCTCCTCCTCGTTATCAAAGTACAACATCAACAACACGTTTATTGTTTTTTCTTTTGACTGAAACAAACAGTTATTTTTATACGTATTGATTTTGTCTCTGAAAGACTTTCCGGGCGGACATACACACGGGCATTATGTCCTTGAGAGATTACCCTGGGAGTGTATATTATCTGTTGCATATTACCCCGGCTGGCTTTTATTACTACGAAGGTTAAATTAAAGCTAAAACAGGAGGAATTTTAATTAATCCGATAATTAAAGATTTAATCTGAGAAGCATAACGATGTTCATGAATGCCCCCAAAAATACTCTTTGCAAGAAGTAAAATTTTCAATCTACGACAAAGTGAAACATCATTGGTTGATGAGAAGAACACTTATACAATATTTCGACAAAATAAAGACATGGGGTGATGTGACAAATAAAAATCGCTGGATCCTATTTCAATGTAAATGTTTACTTTTTCTTTCGCATCAAGTGAAAATCACTCAGCAATACATTCTGTAATAATAAGTAAAGGTAAAACATAATACTCGCACCTAGCATTATGTCAAATATTGCACATCTCTACCCGAAAATTAATGTATATAATTTATACGTTACCAAATTATTAGGGTAGTTTTAGAAGCAGTATTACGTGTCTGCGAAAAGACGCATGAACCATGAAGGAAGCAGTATGCTTCAAGGAACTAACTAATCACTTAAAGTAGCCGAAGCTAAAAAAGCGTGTGGCTAAACAAAGCGTAAATTAATTCATAAAACACATTGCAAATTGTCCATAGAAAGTGTTAATTCAGAAAGGTCTGGACCAAGGAAGAAAGGAACGGAAGAACAGAACAATGAATTAATTTTCTAAATGCTTTACCTTTCCAACTTTGGTGGGCTCATTGTTCGTCGTGAGGTTTCCTGTTGTAACACCTTATTGACTACAACTTGAGTTGCTTTTAGAGTCGGCGATTGGTAATCAGAAACCTGCGAAGGTTTTGCCGGAGATTTCTCATCGCAAACTTCCTCAATTGATGTTTCATGCAGTGGTGATAATGAAGACAAACTTGTTGCAGCAGCAGTCGTTTGATTACTTCTTTCGAAGCTGCTGATAGGACCAATAGAAG
Organism: Lepidocyrtinus dapeste; assembly: GCA_036850885.1. Classification (NCBI taxonomy): domain Eukaryota; kingdom Metazoa; phylum Arthropoda; class Collembola; order Entomobryomorpha; family Entomobryidae; genus Lepidocyrtinus; species Lepidocyrtinus dapeste. Next base: position 11,446 of record JAANSQ010001794.1, on the reverse strand, counting down.
GACTGCTATGTGTTATTTGTACAATATCAGTATCGAGTCCTTCTTGTTGGTCATTTATTACCGTACTATCACTTTTCTCTGGTGGCTTCATTTTTTACTCGTTATTATAGGCTTATTAAGCGCATTAAAAGAAAGAAATTTCCTTTCTCCTTTTAGTATTCCTCAACAGTGAAATATAATTTATTTTTTTGGATCTTTGTCGCGCGACAAAGGGTATAATGAGTTTGCTTTTTGTTTTCTATCTCTATTACTGAACAAACTTTTACAAGTTACTTTCATTTTTTACTCGTTATTATAGGCTTATTAAGCGCATTAAAAGAAAGAAATTTTCTTTCTCCTTTTTGTATTCCTCAACAGTGAAATTTAATTTATTTTTTTGGACCTTTGTCGCGCGACAAAGGGTATAATGAGTTCGCTTTTTGTTTTCTATCTCTATTACTGAACAAACTTTTACAAGTTACAGTTGGGCCAAATGCAACAGGTCGTGTATTATAGGAAAACAGTTTTGTTTGATCCAAGTCTTGTAGCAGAAGAGAAACTTGGTTAAAAGGGCGAGAAAAAGTAAAACCTGTGTTTGGAAATACTGAAAAAGCTCTCTTGCTTATGAGTCTTACTACTTGTTACCACCATGTAGCGCACCACAGCACTGCCGCACTTTCTATTCGTCTCTTCTCATATGTTGACTAAGGGAAGCTGGCAAGCTCAAAATGACTAAAATGAAGAAGAAAGGCAAAAACCGTATAATTCAGAAACACAACCTATATTTTGTGTGTGCCTGCTTTTACTTGAATTGGTTTGCTCGCTGAAGGACAGATGCACAAAACCAAATTTTTTTTCATGGTTCCATATTCTTGCTTTTCTTACGCCCAGTATCCTCTTTTCTAGTCCAAGCTATTTCGTTTGCTAGCTAGATAGATGAACGAGCAAGAAATTCTCTGCTATTTTCTCCAGCTCTCTACTTTCTCCAGTAATAATTTTACTGGAAGAAGCTGTTGCGGGTGGGCTAACTGGATTCTAGTATGTGTTCGTCGTCTTTTCCGCTCAACATTTCCGATTTGGCTCAACAGTTCGACATGTTCTTGGCAATAAAAAATAACTATATTCCCGCAATTCTTGATAGGCATCAGTCCAATAAAAAATTATGACTTGTACGAAGGAAAGAAAATGATGTCATATCCATAGAAACATCAATCTCCTTACTTTGCTTCGTTTTGGGCGTAGAAGAATAGAAGACTAAGTTCTAAGAATAAAAATGATATTCAAGACAAGTAGGAAACTACAGTTTTTGTACTGTAGGGGGAAAGTGAAAAAGAGAACAGGATATTGCATGAGAAGTCTGTAGCAAAAACTACTGCCTGTAGTATTGTGGAAATTTTACGAGTGTTGTAGTCGTGAGTATTATAATAAAAATCCTACTTTATTGTACAGTAATAATCTTAAGAATTACAAATCGTTTACAATCTTGAAGGCAATATTTTATCGTCAACTTCAAGAAAAAGATGTTGGTGATATGATTCCTCTAGTTTGCAGGTTCAATGTATGATATTATTTGCTAATATGAAATATGAACTTTGGGTCTTGAATTGAGTCAATCTTTGATTCAATTCGAGGATAGGGATTATGTAATCATTTTTGTACATTTTTAAAACTAATCTTCAAGGTTTTTACTTTCCGGTACCAAACTGTACATCTTAACTTTATGAAACAAGTTTATGAATAATCATGAATAATAATAAGAATTTGATATAATCAAGTTTTTTAGTAATTTTTTCAACAAAAATAATCATTGTGTTGATGATTTAGGTAATATCTTGTTGCGTTTCTGAACTTGCGTTGTGATCCTAGGGCATTCTGAAATGTTTCTAATTCCATAAACCAATGAAATTGCTTTATAAAATTAAAAACACAGATATCATGGTTTTAGGGACAATAAGCAAGTCAGGGGCAGGGACTACGGAACGCTGGGTGATGGGGGACATTTTTATCTGGTAATGCAAGGAATTCTTTATTCTGGACAATCCAGGTAATGTTTAAATCCAAATTTTAGGGGTGATGATTTTGTCTCTTATGATGTTATGATATCTAATTAAGTGACTCCCACCAAGTAAAAAACTCTCAAGTACGAACTTACAAACGAAAGGAAAACGATTTACAAATAGTAGCCGTACAAATCAGAAATTCATAGAAACATTACAGTTTCAGCTTGATTCCTTCTTTTTCCGTGAAAATTATGTAGGTTTCGCGTTTTGCCAACAAATAGTAGAAATGCTGAAATGAAGTTCAAATGCGAGTAAATTACAGTTTCTAATTTGTTTGTTTTGTTTTTGTACCTTTTCATACTATCGGACTGATGGTGGTAGTGTTTTATAAGATATTTTCAACGAGCTTGATCTTGAGCTTCAAACTACCTTTTTGGTTTCCTGGACATGAAAAAGAATATCCTGAAGAATGTAAGTACATATGTTGGGAATCGGTGCTGTATCAGAAAATAAAGATGTTCCCCACTGCTCAGCGATGGAATTGAACGGGTTTGGTTGAGCGTCACTATTTGTATCATGCTTCAATAAATGATTCTTTCAAATTAATTAATGATTCTTTCAAAAGTCACAATTGAAAACTTAAAAATAAATAAAACGAAAGATGCAGCCCATTCGATAAACAAAGTAAGGTAACTCATCTTCTTAATCGTTAAGAGAAAGCTTTTGATCATTCTTCTGATCGTTGGAGTAGATCAAAGAAGGTACTATAGACAGAACAGACTTCTCAAAAACTCAAAGTCAGTGAACCGAAGAACTGAATATTTTTATATTTTTTTCATTTTCTTATAAACGATTTGTTTAAGGAACTACGGCTGTATTATTTATTATTAAGTGTTAGTTTGTTATGTTACGGTGAAACACACGGTGAATATACATTGTAGGCCACAATTGTGGTCGTTTGCTAGTTTACAGACTGTAAGCAAACTTTAAATATCAAAAAGCAAAAACGTTTGCGGGCATAGAACCAACCTTATCTCATAGCATCAAACAGACCCACAGTTATAATTTTTATATGCCTTAAAATTAGAATGTGATTATAATCAAGAGGAACAGAAGCACATGAAAATGTCAAGATAGATAAGGTACTTTCCTAACGATATCATTAAAGCAGCATGATGTTAACTACGCACCATATTTTCAACTCTACTTTCTACTTGTCTTTTGGATTGATGCTATATTGCTAAGTTTTGAAAATGTCAAATGAAAAACAGCTTGAGGAAATGTTGGTCCAAATTTGGTTACGTGGCGTATGTACATAAAAATTTTCTCATCATGATCCTCTGTGCGTGCTATACTTTAAATTGAATACTTAATCTTAATTCGGATTTTAACAACCATATTTTTTGGTTCTGAAATGCTCATAGCATTTGAAATAGATATATTAGGCTGAGATTCAACCACTTGACCATGCTAGTGAAAGTTGTAGAAACACTTGAAAAACGATCAAACCGGGTAAATGGAACACCTCTTCCCAAAAAAAATTGTGTAACCTACAGAACAGATGTACAAATATAAGTTCTTGCCCAACCTACTGAACCTTGTCAAGGAAACGAGTTTGGCTGGTGTTTTAGCTTTAAAAAATCATTAAAAGCCAAGTGGGAACTGCTTCAACTAATACGTTACCCGGGGAATCGCATCCATTAATTTCCGTTCCTCGGCTTTACTCTTTGTTAACTCTGTATCAGATGGAAACGAAAAGGGTAATGAATTTATTTTGTATCATTATTTCTAAAGTCAAACCAAACAAAGGTAAAGGGAAATTCATTCCAACAAAATTTCCAAAGTCTAACAAGATAATTAAGGAAACTTCGTGGAAAAGGAGATACAAAAATTAGTTTTAACTTATTATTTTGCCTCTCTCAAAAACTTTCCCCTCGTTTGCTCAATTTATTTGTCAAAAGGATATAAATACATTTAAATGTTGATTTAGGAAAAACAGAAAGTAAAAAATAGGTTTTCCCATTGGTTTAGTTATTGAACACGGGAGAAATAAACGATATGATGCGATGGTTGAATGATGGTTGGAACTGATGAAATAAGAGCATTGAAATTTATAGTATTCTATAGGATGATGAAATATCTAGAACTGTAAATAATAACCCACCGCCAGAAGAAAGTTTTTGAAGGTTCTTACATTTTACTCGTGTATTTCTTTCCTAAAAGAAAGCTTTCCCAACGAACATCACTGCCTTTGCTTTCCCTCTCTTATTTTTAACGCCGTGTTCTTAAAAAGGATGGAATGGAACAAAGAGCTCATGGGCATTTTACTGGCAACACACATCGAAAAACTCCTTTTAAAAACAGTTTGTTTGGTCTCCCAGGGTTTACAGGAAGAGCATGAAATTGTCTGAGGAAATAAGGAGAAGGCTGTAATCTATCGTAAGTTTGCAGCAAAATATATAGGCATTTCAGTGTCATTTCTAGAAATAGACGAGGAAAAAAAGTCATGAGGATATTTTACTTTTTAAGCAACGTTCATGATTTTTCCCTTATGGGTTTTTCACCCTTAAAGCTAGCAATGTGTGCTTCTAGAAAAAATGCATGATACTTATGGTGGTATATTGTTTTACTTTAACTTTTCTAAGTTTACTTACTGCAAAAATTGGGAAAGTGAAGACGAATGGTAGACTTCGTGTTTGCCTAAGGTGCATTGATGCACGGACCAATGACTACATCAAAATCATCTTGACTCAGCCAGGAAACAGTAAAATGGCAGTTAAAAGTTAGCAAACGATAAAGCTGGTAAAAAACATACCCATGTTTTTGGGAATCTGAGAAGGGAAATTGGAATGCGAATATTACTTGGGCGCTCTTGAAATACGGTGGAGACATGCAGATAAGTATGTCTGAGCATGTTTACTATTTTTCCATTCAAACAATATCAAGTGAGTTTAAAGAAATGATGCGAGGAACCCAAACTAAATAAATGTTAAATGGAAAGAACACGCGTATCCAGTCACTTTCTCTGTAATGGTTTCGTTACGGTTTGAAATGAAAATAGCAATAGTGGAATAGCTGTCTCCTGCTCAGTTTTTCAAACATGAAATTCATGCTCGGCTCCACCAACCAACTCAAGAAAAGTGTTCTGTACTTGTCTATGTAACGGCGGATACAATAAAACTAAAGAGAGATATTGAAAGGAGATTGGCGCACAACAGGTTTTTATAAATCCCAAGATGCACTTGAATTATAATGATAACGATAAGTGTGCATGAGAGACTTTTTACGGAGTTGAAAACTACGGGAAAACTTTTCAAAAAATTTTCAGGGGATGGCCCTTTCCATGCTTTTGGAAAAGAATCAAAGGAATTGAAATACTAACGCTGCGTTTGCTTACTCATGATGACGAGCTTTGGAGTAGTTTTTTAATGGATTTGGAGTTCGTTGTTCAAGCAGATTTAAAAACGGAGCATTTGGGTGACTAAATGTCTTATCGCTTCGTTTAAATTATGAATACAATTTTTGATAAACATTGGCAGCAGGCTTTGATGAGCTCTTAGATGTTTAGGTCATGGGTATTTATTTTAAAGTAAGCTCAGGGAAGAAAACTGGAGCCTTTGATGTCTAATACGCTTTCGTTTTCTAATTTCTATTGACCTATAGTTGTGTTCTTCTTATAATTATATTTTACGAAAATAATAAGTAGTTTTTTATAGAGGGTAGAAGTGATAGGAATTCTAACAGAATAAATCGGTGAGCTTTCTTTCATATTTATTGTTAGTGCTTGCTTGGTCAGAACGAAAGTGTGCCTGAGTCAATACCATAACGAGAACTTATTGATGTCTGTTTTAGGTTGAAATGCTTGAAACTCAGCTCAAGCTAGCGTTTGAGACCATGCGGAAAGAATATTTTTGAGAGAAAGTGAGCATTTGAGAAAGTTACACAGGTACCATATAAGGCATAAAGCCTAGCTCAGAAAGAAGAGTGCAGAAGAACTCATTCGGATTTACTTAAATGTAACATGAGATCTTCCATAGTGGACCCAAATATATGAATGATTCGTGACATGACGAGTGAACTTACAATAATTTAATTAAGTGAATACATGGATGCGTTAAATTAATACAATACAGAACGAGATCAACAAGCATATTCCAAATTAGCTATGTGAAGTTTAACTTTCGGTTAAACTTTCTGAACAGCAAGCCAGGATTTTATAGACATTTAATCCTATCCACATATACATTTGTATTAGTTTGTGCATGGATAGCTTTAACGGTGAAGTTAGGCATTTTATTTCTTCAGTTAGTCATACTGCTCTCAAAAAGTGACCCCAAGTAACTTTATTTTAGCGAGGAAAAAATAAGGAAACAAAATATTTTAGAAATGTGTGTACTTCCAGCTCATAAATCTAGATGAAAAAATTACTGACATTCCTGACAGTCCTATTATTCCTAACATTATGTAGCATTGAGTACTTTCTATTAGTCCATGATTCGGAAGAACTGAAGAAGTGGCTGGAACAAAAAACTTCTCATATAACCTGAACTTGAGGATATTTTCGCCCTTCTTTCTCAGAGAAATAAATCCGTCGTTCGCTAATAAGCAAACAGTTTCAACATTCTTACTAATGACAGAAATTAATTAAATTATAAGTAGTGAAAAAGATATGATACTTTAAGCTACAGACATAAGTAGACTTCAATGCACCAGGCGATATTATTAAGTTAAGAGGCGAGAATGAAAGAAACCCCTTAATGGCATCAATGAAATGATTAATTTCATGCTAAAAATAGGATTGTGAGAATCCATTCGTACTAGTCAGTTAAATGAAAATATCCCTATTAAAGTAGTTCTCTCAGTCAGGTATCAGTTTCAACGGAATTATGAGTTGTTGTTATGGTGATACAAGACCAGGTTGTTCTGACTTTAAACAACACGTGTCTCAATCTTCGCCTGACGAGTTCCGTTATCAGAATGGGACACACTGGCTGCAATATTTAGCAAGAATTTAATGTGACTACCGTTGCGGAACGAAGACCTTCCTTATCTGCCACCCACGCGAAGGCGAATACATCCTAAATGTACCGATCTGGGGAAAGTAAGACTGCACTATACAAGGTAGCTTAGCTTTCCTTCATTCAGTTTAGGGAAAATAACAATATGCACACGCAACCTGATACATGTGCATGCGAGAATAAATTCCAATTCCACTAACTGGAGTACTTACTTTGCTTGCCTAAAAAATCACTGACTGTTAGGAGTAATTGCTTTTAATAGATCTAAAAAATTTCTGTACCTGAAGTGAAAAAATGAATTGTCAATACACCTGATTCCATACTATGTTCCTGAAAGCCAGATGCTTGGAGATGACATGGGAGTGCTTAATTTCAATAATTCATGTTCTCTTGTGTATGTGTAAATGTAAGAATAAAAATATCGTTCAGGTTAACCAAAATATTTTGCAACGAAACGTACTCATAATAGAGATACAATACAATATGACCTTTGAACTAGTGGGACAGTTTGAACAAATACACATTTCTAATATTTTTTTTCTAAAAATTGAATCGTTTTTTTTATTAATATGCAGTTGGTCGCGTACAAACTTCAGTGTTAACAATATAGCGATTATTACGCTACGAATTCATACGGCACAGGCTGCAAAAGTTGAGGCTCGTTATTTTTCGCCGACACAAAATGAGCTGGTCGGGGTTGGGCGGGCTGCAATGTAAACAAAGTTATATATAGAAACTCGAAGAAGTGGAATTCCGAGCAATTTTTAAAATCTTTTACAATTAACATTTAAACTAAGAAAATTCTAACCTGTCTTTTGCAAACTACATGAAGTCCCTTCTGCTTGGCTTCCCTCTTGAGGTTTTCGTTTTGCTTTACACGATCCAAGAAGTCAATTCTGCACTTGCTGTGGTTAACATGCTCGACTCTGACGTTGATTCTACACAGATTTAGCATAAAATTATTTCATTAGAAAGTGTTAACAAGAGACATAGGACTCAATCAATATATAATTAATATATTTTGAAAAAAAAATCCAGCTTCACGTAAACCTAACATAAAATCAAAAACATGTAACACATAAGTTTACCTCTTGGGGAGGATCTTTCCACGAACACGCTTGTTGACAATTACTCCTAACGCTCTCTTCGTAACGTTGTAAACTCTACCAGTTTTCCCATGGTAGTACCGGTAAGGCATGCCAACTTGAACAGCTCCGTGGCCCTGTAAAAACAGCCAATTATTAATGTTTATTTATTTATTCGCACATATGTCATGGCACATTGTGCATTCGCAATTTAAAGTAAGTCTGACCTTAATATCCACAATATCTCCCACCTTGTACACTTTCATGTACGTTCCTAGGGGAATGGTACCATGTTTCTTGAAGGGCCGAGAGAAGAGGTCTCTCGTACCCCTACGATAACCTTTTGGATTTGTCATTTTTTAAATTGGCCCTGCAATTCCAAAGAAATAAAATTTTTATATTTCCACACGAATACTTTACCTATATTTTACAAAGAACCCACAGCAACAATCTTAAAAATTCTTAGTGTTTGTATACGCAAATAAAATACGTCGAATTATTTGATAAAATCTATTAACTAAACAGTGACCAAAGGAAATGTCAATTAAATTAAAGTTTGAATTTCTTACCTATGCTATAAGTCGCTTCTACTTATAAGTGTGCAGGTATTAGATGCAAAGACCGAATGACTTGAATGATAATACGAGCAGCATAGAAGCAGTTCATGCAGTTCTGCTTATCGCAATGCTTTAGCACCACTCTGTTTTCAAGTTGAAGTTTCGCTGTTTCTCTTTAGGAAATTGTGAGATGATATTGTAGCATTTGATCTAATGCTACGTGAGGTTTACCTTTGGGGTGATGCAGGATTGAGGGGCCGGAGATGGATTTCTTTCATGAGATAGTCTGGGCTTGTTTTACATAGTTAAAAAGAAGAATTACTACTTTGTTCACTGAAGAATCCCTAGATGTAGCTCCACGCAGGAATATCCAAGCTATCGAAGCGAAGAGGTAAGGATTTGGTTTGGTGATAAATACTGGAAAAACAATCCAAGCCAATACATTTTCATCACTCTCTCCGTTTTCATAGTTAGAACATGCAAACTTTTTGTTGTTTTTACCATTAAAATGGAATCATTCCACAGCTAGGTTAACTGACATATTGTGTTCGCTCTACACTGACGACGGATGTACAGATTAAAAACAAGGGGTTAACCAATCGCACTACTACAAAGGCTGATTATAAATCTGTTTTATTTGCTTGATTATTGCTGACACGTGTTTTTATTGCAAAATGTTTTGATGATTTTTGTTACAATTTTAACTTCATTCCCAACATGGTTGTTAAACGCTGAATTGATCTTTGGGGAAGCAATATTCCAAATTTATGCTATATGTGAAGGCTTTTAGAACTCAAGGCTTATCTAGTTTAGTTTTGAATTCACATTTGAAAAGGTTGCTGTGATCTCTGCTCTGTCTATGGATTTCCAGAAAAAGAACCAGCCAAGTTAAGGAGCCATCAGATTGGCCGAAAATGGTAACTTGTAAAAATACTCTTTGTAAAATTTATGATTTTTTAAAATGGTATCAATCATTCTATCTGTTGGATTAGTCAGGGACAATAATAATCGAATATTCCCTGATCAAGAAAAGAAATTGTCATTTAAGTTGGGCTTAGAAGAGGCAAGTAGCGACGAATTACCTTACCTAATACATATCCAATTATATTTAAGTTGATAACTGATGCTTCACAGCTTTTCTACGAGACGTGACGTAACATGCAAAACAAGTAGAAAAAGTTTAAGATAATTCAGGGATCAACCTTTGCATGTGGTCATATAGATATGCCCTTAGTCCCTAGTCCTGACCGCTACCTATTTGCTGCTATCTAAATACATTCGAATCGAGCAGTGAAAGTGGAGAGATGATACATGTGTAAATGTAAATGGATATGTGTTTGCATGACATGTACTACTACTTCTGCTTGTTGTGATGTTACGCATACCGTGACCGTCCTTAGATACTTATATGACGTCTATCAATACAAAAAATGCCATGCCATGGGTACATAATGAGTCTGATCTGATCAGTCAAATTAAAGAAGATAGTGATTCTGTTTAGTGTCAAAAGAGCATTTATACATCGCGTGGCTAACCGTTTATTGATTATTACAGGTGTAGTAAATTTTGTAGGAAAAGTCTGACAATTTGCACTGGTTCATTGTAAAATACGGGGTTCGCCTTGTCGAAGCAATTTAAAAATTCTCGCTTTTTTGCTGTTGAATGTGTAAATTATTTTCACGTGAAAATCTCACTACTAGCCTTTACCTGTAGGTAATTAATTAACACATGATTGCTTGCCATTGATATTGTCAAGACTGTCAGCTTTTTCAATTTTGCTAGTGCTGAGACAAGGTTTACTTTGCAAATTTGAAGCTGTGGTACTGGTGGTATTGGAATTGAACCAATTATTTAAATTAAGGCAATCTTTTTAAAGTTAGATATTTATTTCTAACCCTAATAAAGGTTGTTCTGAATAACTAACTTTGCTAACATAAAATTCTCGAAGTTTATTCTAAAATTTAATCTATTTCGGCTGCTTCAAATAGTTCTCGATTTGTCACCGGTTTGAAAGTGAGCAGTTTTAATTTGCTGGTTAATGAAACTATTTGTTGGACTTGCCGGAGGTTTAAAACACTGCAAAAGAATGTGCTACAGAATTTGATAGTTTGAAGAAGTGCTACGTAGTGTCACTCTGAAACTTTAATTTAGCCAGATCAGATCATGGTAAATGCATGATGTATTGTGTAAGCTTTCTTCTCTTTGAACTTTTACTCTTGATAAATTAAGATATTTCATTGATTAATAATCAGTTTTCAATTTCATTGTACCCATTTAAGCATTTTTATATTGATTGGTACTCATACGTAAATCTATTTCAGGGAACAAACGCATCGCAATTGGAGAAGGAGATTGGTCTGGAGTTTCCTAACAATGAGCGATTTTTCGGGCTTGCAAACGTAATAAGTTCATAAATTGTATTATTTCGCTCGAAAAGGTCAATTTATTTATGTGCCTTCTATTTTAGTTTGGGAACACGTGCTACAGTAATTCGGTGCTGCAGGCGTTATATTTCTGCAAACCATTTCGGGAGAAAGTACTGGAATACAAAGCTAAAAACAAGCGGCCTAAAGAGACCTTACTTTCTTGTCTGGCGGATCTCTTTTATACAATAACCACACAGAAGAAAAAAGTAGGTTCCATCGCTCCGAAAAAATTCATCGCACGTCTTCGCAAAGAGAAGGAAGAGTTTGATAATTATTTGCAGCAGGATGCCCACGAGTTTCTTAACTTCCTTATAAACCGCATTAACGAAATTATCCTCGCCGAGCGTCAAACTCAAAATCCAAAAGTCAACAAATCGGGCG
>JAANSQ010001793.1:0-13898 GCA_036850885.1 Lepidocyrtinus dapeste | reverse complement strand
AGATTTACTTATTTCTGGAACATTTAAGAAATACCTTACTTTCATTCTAAAAATTTTTTATTTTTTTCTTTTCAAGGAACGTCTCTCCAGTTCCTGCGCCGGCAGCTGGTTCAACCATTCATTCTCCCAACCTAAAGCACAAGTAAATGTGGACTGGTGCATTTCAAATCTTGAATTGTTTTCTTTCATACTTTTAAGGACGATGTTAAGCTAATTAGATAACTGCACCATGTCTTCTGAGTTATAGTTTAAATATTCAAACTTCAAGAGATATCTATTCTAAAACGTTACTCCAAAACATTGTAATTAAATACAATTAAATTAAATTTTCCTTTAAAACTAGAAACTATATTCTGAGCTTAAACTCTACCTAAAGTAAGATTTTCATATAATATGTGCTAATTAAAATTAATATTAATTTATTTTTAGTCTCTGGTTCCAATTTGATTTAAATCCTTAAAGTTTCAGAGAAAAAAGATTGCATAAACATAACATATTTTCTTGGCTCTAGCTCTAACTAACATTGCGTCACCTTTTCTGCATCTGTTTCTTCAAGATTAGTTCAAAGTTCACATCTTTCTAATTTTATAAGGCCTGACCTACTAATTTGTCGTCGTTTAACTGCGGGAACTTCTTAATCAGGCAATAATTGACGTGGCATCTCATCATTGCCTCGGATCGTTCGACATAAGCAGTACGAACTGACCATTCACAATTTGGACATAAAAATACCGTATTTACTTTCTTCTCTTCTTCACGGTTCAAAGTAGTTATGACCTTAACGTTAGACACGTTCAAGCCTTTCTGTAATTCGGGTGACAAAGTCCTATTTTTCTCCTCCTTCATTGTCTCAACCGAAGAGGTTGGTTCCTCAGACTCACGTTGAGTAGATTCATTCCTTCGATTCCGTTCCACGTTGGAAGAAGCTTGTGAGGTTGATCCTCTTGGTGCCGATGAAGCGTTTATGCTTCCATTTGCATTTGTGTCTCTCTCGCGTAGTGGATCAGGGCCAGTATTATCTCTATTGCCACCGCTAGAAGTAGAGGGGGCAATGGGGATAGGGCTTATCCCATTCATTGTAATCCTGACTCCATTAATCAGCATTGTTTGTTCTCGGGATAAAAACCTTTCAATCAATTGTAGAGCTACTGGCAGCATGCGGTCAGCCTCATTGGTGGGCTCGGCTAAGACCCTAGACTTTCTGCTGTAGATTTGCTTCATATAACTTATTTTTACCGTTAAGTTTTGGCCAAAACAATTCCTCTTTTTCATTTTCCCCTCCAAAGTGGTGCAAATATCTCGGCATATATTCGTCAAGTAATCCAAACGCCTAGTACCATACACCCATTTGGAGTGAGATACCGAATTTCCGTTGCGTGAATGAATCTCCAATCCAACAAAGTCTGGGTTGCACCCCAAACAAATACACATCAATATCTTCACCGTTCGTTCATCAACCAAGTGAGGAAGGAACCCTCTCTTTCGCCATATTTGATCCGTCGTTACCATGTTGACCTCACGGAGCAACTTTTCTGTGGATCCACTGATCCCACAATATTGATTCACAGGTAACCCCCGAAGAAAGGAATCAATGCAGCGCTTGTTAGCAGTAACAACGTAGGTACCTCCCGGGGACCTCAACAAACTTGCTAGTCTCGCCATAAACGGAGTAGGTGCGACTCCTAGAATGATGGGGTTACTTACAAAATCTACATTGAATTTAATCAAGAAAAATTGTACGAATTATGCTTTCTTACCAGCACTCGTTTTTATACCCGTTTTCTCAAAAATTTTCCGCTTGACTTCGTCAACAAGACACTCGCCATTGGGCTTGATAGCCATTGTTTCAAGAGTTTCTTGACCCACAAGACGGTTTGTGAAATTCAAAATGACGTAATTTATGGTTACAGTAGCAGTCGGATCGTATGACCGAGCTATTTCCTTTATGGCCATAGTGATCTCATTGTATTTGTCAAAGTGAGCTGGAATGACTCGCAAAGAAGGGCATAACAAGAGAGCCAATTCAACAGGCATTTCAGGCTCTACTCCTTGGTCAATGGCCCTTTCATTCATAGAATGGACAGTTTGTCGGAAGCAAACAGCGACCGGCACATCCCTAAGTCGAAATTGATACGTAATTTTTAGACATTAAGAGATTGCGAGCATTGCCTGAGCAAGCAATTTATTTTTGTTTTTAAATTTCATACCTTAGATGGGGATTAGCCAACATTTCAACGTCCGCAATGAGCATATCCAAATTAATATATACATACGCTCCTTCTAAAGAACGTTTTTCCAATATCTGTTGTACAATTCGATTTGCCTTAAAAATTTAAAACATCGTAATGATTCAAAAAACCTAGCATTTAATAAATTGTTTGGAACAAGGGCATTACGATAGGTTCGCCAGCTGCGCGATCCCTGTCAGTTAAGAACCGTATAATTCGTTTCGCTCTTTCCACCAAAGGATGACGTTCAGTTTGACGAGAGCTTCTCCATGTAGCCACTGCATTAGCCTGCTCAATATCAGCCATCAAATTGATTTGACGGGAACGGTTATTTGCGCTTGCACCAGATCTGTCTGTTCCAAACGGGTTGTTTGTCTGCGAAGATGAAGAGGTCCTAGGCGTTTCACTAAACCTCTGACGCTTCGGTGGAGGAGGCGTTAAGGGACGCTTGAATACTATGTAAAAGCATGAAAAATCGACGAGGAATTTGTATAAAATTATGTAATTCATATCCTTTGAAATCCACCATGATCAACAAGCCAGTATCATTGCAAATTTTTGAAGAAGGCACTCGCAATGGCAAATGATAATTTTTAACCTGCGTCATCATCAGTACTTGCAGAGCTGGATGAGGTTGAAGATGAAGGTTTATTATCCTGTGAGTCATCAGAGCCAAGTTGATGATTATTATTCATATTCTCCTCCATGGACCTATTATCTCCTTCGGAGCTCATTCTGCCAGTTAAATTTTTTGAAAAGCTTATTACTCGTGTAAATACTTGGAAAGGTATATCAAAATGGAAACATGCTTCGTACATACTATAATATGTGATTAATTTCCTTGCGTTAACTTACGTATCATACTGTTTAAAGTGTTTAACTGTCGTCTGTCTGAATTGGGGAAAAAATCAAATCCAATAAATTTATTAAATCATACGCCAAATGCGTTTACTCCAAGGAATGATGAGTTATTAAAATAAAACCATACATATTTGCTTGGCCAACAACGCTTAGACTCAATTGCCGTCTCGAATACCAAGAAAGAAATAATAGCCGGAGTGTTCATACAATAGGAAATGGTGGCAGGAAAAAGAGAAAACTTTGAATATGATACGGTCGTTTTCTTGCCAATGTTAACCAGTAATGTGATGCTTTATTTTTTCGATAGATAAATCCGCATGTAACGAAACGACCCTGTCTCGACAGTTACCGGCAGTTTAGACTCTAAGGAAAAAATATCCATTATATTAAAAGAAATTAACTTAAATTAAATTTAAGATATTAGTGGATACCAAAATGAACGGGAGTTTAATGAAGGTCGAAATGTGTCATAGAATTGGATGGGTGGAAACTGTTTTTAAAACGGTCAATGGCTGTATTAGAACAATACCCATATTAAATATTAATTGTATGAAATTAGAATTATGTACTAGTCAGAAATGCAGAATCCAAGTACAGAATATTCAATGTAAAACATACACCTGCAATGAACTCTCTCGCCAATATGAAATGCAGTTTATTTATGTAAGATTGCTAATGTGAATCGCTCACTTAATATAAATCAAATGCGCCTTCAAACTGTCAATGTCAATGGGCGAGGTTAAATAAAGTAGAAATGAATAGAATCGTTCTATTCTTATGTAGACGTTTCTGAAAATCTATGTATTGATCATGACATGTACGTCTGTCTGCACATTGTATTTGCTGCCACTGAACAAAAACGTTTTCACGTTAGAAGCAGTGAATTGGTTCATTTCATTCTTTAATGTTTCAAATGTACATTAATATATGATTAATAGCATATAATTGCTTAAGCTAGATAGGTCAACACGAATCAAGGGAGACTGACAACAGATTCTAGTTTGTTGCGGCTCATTTAAAAGATACGCAACTTGTTCATGAATGACCTGATCGAACAGGCCTATTTGAGTTTTAGTGACTAGAAATTTGCCTCTGACTTCAAAAAAAAACACCGCAGCATGCCGTACCACATTTGGTTACAAGTGGCAATAATTTTTTTCATAAAATGCAGCAAGCTAAATTTTATAATTTTTACTAGATTTGGTGAAAAGTTAGGGTAAGGCGGAATCTTTTTATAGTGGCATTAAATATTTTATTTGCAAACATTCCTTAACTAGTTTTGAAACATCATTTCAAAAATCTAAAAAGAGCTCGAAATCAAAACAAAGCTGATCTTAGTATTTTGCCATTTTTATGACTAAATATCAAACTTTCTAAATTTGGGAAATTAACAAATTCTCTACAACATATAAAAACATCCACTACTCCATTATTTAAGTCAGAATCTATTTTTACAGCTGCAGACAAGTTATTGCAATAAACATTCTGAATTTACTCTTGGAAAATTTAATCTAGTAAACATATTATTGGTATTCTTATTCTTAACTTTGAAAAAGCAATCACTAAAGATTTTAATAATAAACCATTTATAAAGAGTTTTTAATGAGAACAACTTCATTCTCTCTGATATTCTTAAAAGATCAATTTTGTAATGTAATTTGTCAGCTAGTTTAATTTATAACGATTGACCAAGTTCGTGAAAATTGTCTCACTTAACCCTAGTTTCCCAACATGGCATATAATGTGCATGCACTTGTAACAATTTGATTTTCCACTTTTTATTCTCGCTATCAGATTATTGTAAATTGTTCTTGTATTCTTAATTTGACACCATGCTTGTGCAACGTACATAAAATAAATCCAAGCCTTTTAACTTTGGAAAAAAAGTAACAGCTACGTATCTAGAGCTTTTATGTTTAGCTTAGTAGTGTCCGTGATGCTAAACCTTTTGAATATACAAAAACGGAGACAAAACATGTTAAAATCAAAAGGCAAGAATATGTAGAAAGTACGAACACAATAGCTAATAAAATACAAAATGAAGCATTCAATGCTATATTATGTTAACAAATAATGCCATTTTTCCTTGAAAATTTTCGTATCAAATTCTAATTTTTCGGGAAGTTCAACGAGCCTGTATGACCCAGGTCTTTGGATCCACAAAAACCATGCATGCATTAAGCGTATATTTAGCAAAATGTAGTTATAACAATAGACAATGCCTTCGTGCAGGTCAGCACGTAGACGAGTTAAGTAGTTAAAATATTTGTATGAATGGAATAAACCAAATTTCAAAGCATAAAACTGAAAATATGAAAATAAATAAAAAGATATATTTTAAAGGTTAACCGACCCTAATCTATATCCACCAATTCAATTTCTACGATTCATCGTTTTCTTCCTCCGCAACTAACTTTTCTCACCTTCTTCATTTCCTGAAATAATAACAATAACTTATTCAAAAAAAATCCAATGAAATTCTCTGCTAAATAAATGATGCATTACTGTAGAAACGCATTTACAATAAAACTTGACTCATTCCAAAGGGTCAACCGAAGCAATGATCTGTGAAGCTGCGGTCCAATAATTGAATAATCTCAAGGAAAGACTATTGATACGTGATATGCTTTATTAAATAATGATAACTGAACGAATGCAATAGAAATAGTTTAAGAAAATAGTTATTTTACATGGGTTAAGTTCAACCAGTAGACCTAAAACTGCAAATACTTTTATTATTTTTAATGGATTTCCAACATGCTTTACTTTAAGTTGAAACAACGGAGCAAATGGCGAAATGTCACAATAATGCTACACAAATTAAATCACTTTAAAAAGTACCATTCTTGACATTTCTTTACCTCTTAAAACCTCCATCATAAAGTACTCCACGAGGGACTACCTACCTGCCATTTACAAGCTAACATAGATTAAACAAACCAGAATTGGGAATACCAGCCTTGGCAGAAAATAACTGCTTTTGACATTTTCATTTGATGGCAAAAATTGGAAATTCATACTGTTTTTATGACAGAATGCACCAGCAGGTTGAGTCCAGTATATTTTTAAGTAAATATACATTTTGTGTCGGCCTCGACGCCATGGTTTCAGTTAGACCTACATAAAAGCATTTGAATATTTTAACATTCTCCCTAAATCGTTTTATTCATAGTCATTCTTGATTCAGAATCAGAACATGAGTGAGGATAAACATCAAATGAGACGCAAAAATTAGCTTAAAATATTTCTAGAATTCACCAGGTCACATTTTGACGCGATATTTCAAATTAATGGTTTAAAACCATACACATACTTTACATTGAAACCAACTTATCGATTGTTGTGAAATTTATTTTTGAGACTCCGTTTGATGATGTGAAATAATGCTTGAAAACAATAGTGTTTAGTCAATAACAATGACTTTTTCCATGTCATTATCATTACAAGTTATGAAATAACATCTATCTGTCTTTATTTATCAGTGACCTAGCTTGAATTACAATTCATATATAAACCAATATTACAAAGGAGTATTCAAATCATTATGTTCCAGTATTAATTCAGTTCACAGTTCACTCGTTCACATTACATCTCATCACGCGTTTTTGCATACATCAATTCATCTAAAATTTCAAATAAATATTTTAAAGGAAACATTTCGTCTGCACCTATAAAAACCTACATAATACGTTACAAGTATAGATAAGTTACCAGTGGGGGGTTTACAGTTCAAAAATTAAAATATCCACTTGATCTATTCACAATAGACATAGATTTCATAAAAATATTCGCAAAGTTTTACTTTTTGCATCTGTGAGCACTAAAGTCAATCTTTTGAAATACACTCTGAAAGCATTTGGTGTAAAAATTTACAGGCAGTTAATCCATTTAAATTTCATTCATCCTGATATAATTCTAATTATCCTATAGGTATTTAAAAAAAACTTTAGTTAATTCAATAAAAGTAATTTTAAGATTACTCGTTAAATGACCATGAAGTTTATGTAACTGCAATCACTTTCAATTTATTCCAGCAAGATTTTAACCCTTCCTTACAAAGCTGCATATACTTTCCTCGCCAACTAATATATGCAATTTAAGTTTATAGCGCAAGTATTGATTGGCCACATGAAAAAGAATTTTTGTAAATATTAATATGAAGATTGTAAACCGAGAACAATGGAAATTAAAACTACCAAATCGATTGGAGCATTGTAGCCCATAACGTGTATATAAACATATTTGAAGACTTGAACATTTGATCCCTATATATTTAGTTTCACCTGTTTAACTCATTATTCAATTATGCCAGTTGGCCAGGCCGTAAAAATTTGAATGATAACCTTACTCGCTACCTTACAATGTATTAAGTTAAGTAGGCTGAATCACACCTGATCTCAATTCTCAGAATTGTGAACACCTTCAGTTTGATCGTCTAATGACTTGAGAAGCATATCAAGCTCATCCGGACAATCAGTTCCATCTTCTTGGCAAGTGTTTTGCTTATTTTGACTCTACAAATTTAGAATAGAATATTATTATTCCAAGACAACTTTACTTTTCATTAAAGGTCAATCGTCAATGAGCTTACATAAAAGAAGAGTGCAATGGCAATCGGGACGATGATGAAGACGACGAAAATACCAAGGTATTGAAGCAGTACTTTGGGGCTTTTCCAGGAAGCCTTTGCTTTACGTGGCACAGCCACAGCAGGTTCTTCATCATCATCGTCATCCTCTTCACTGTACATCGTTGGCCGGGTAGAAGACAGAGGTCTATAAGGCATCCTGCAATAATTTAAGGGATATAATATATTATAAAGCCTTGAACTTGTAAAATTTTATGATAATAAAATGGCAAGATAAACCCAAGTCCACTTGTTATAGCGGGCAAAATAACAACACAATCAAAAATTTAACCAAAATGGGAATCATGCATAGATGTTAAATTGAATTATTGGCAAAAATTGTCCAGGGAACTTCCTAGGGTACTAAGAAAATCGGGAAAATCTTATATCAAACCGGCAACGCGATCTCAAAAATTTCAAGTCAATCGGTCAACATGTTCAAAATGTATCGCGTTACCGCAATGACGGAAATACTGATCACATAAAGTGTAAACGAACTTATTTAAACGAAATGAGTAGTAGTGTAATTTATTACCGGCCAGTGACAAAGCTGCTGGACATTCTATTGTACAGCAAAGATTCAGAGCGAGATGTAGAGGCAATCGGTTCCGACTGGTTATTTCCTAGTTGTGACTCCATCAGGTTCAACGCAGATCTAACAGACGCCGCTACAAAAGTAAACCCAAACAGGCCATTAATCAGTATTCAAAGCAATTAAAATCAAAATCAGCGAGTACTCACGTCTAGACCTAAGGGGCCTTGTATCAAACGGAGATTTGGGAGTGCTGGAAGCAGAGTCTGTAGATTTTTTCGGAGTAGGAGTTGGTGTTGCCCGTTTAGAGCTAGCGCGGCTAGAACGACTTGCACGAGAAGCAGTTTCAACGGCTTCATCCCTGAAAGTTTAGTTTCTGTTAATTCATTCTGAATAATATGTATTATTAATTAATAACTGTAAATAGAAGTGGGTTTCATTTTTACTCATCCGTATCATCAGAGAAACCGTTCTCAGGTTTTCCATTAGTAACGCCGTTTAATCCATGCAGTTCCGGCCCAGTCTCTAACCAGCGTTCCCTCGCTTCCTTGTTTTCCGAAAAGAATTGCTCAATGTTATCCAGAGTCTTCCTTTCATCTTCAAGAAAGATATCCAGCAGCATCTTGCGATAAAAATCTCGTGTGGAATCTGGTTTTAAAAATTTAGGATGATTTTAATTTCTATATAATCACAGATATTTTTTGGATAATTCGTTAGTTCATACCAACTATGGGACCTGGACTTCGTTCATTAGCACACAGTGCATCGAATAGATTTTGATCCGTCAGCGAGTTCACCCAAGATGTTCGGTCCAATGGAACTTCATCCTCGCTCTGTAAATGTTAAGAAGCACGTTATATTGGCACTCACATTGCCGAACATTAAGCAGGATAAATGTATACCGACAAAGCAGTGAAATACTTGAGTATTTAGAGGCGGTTTAAGATATATAAGTAATTATATATAATATTTTAGTTTATTATTGTTAACATAGTTGAAAAGCTATTAACTGGTGGCAACCACCGCGCCAAGTTCCAGGCATAACGTGCTACATTTGGTGAAGATATTTTGTGTAAGTCTTATTTATTAGTAAAAGCAATAAGTAGCAATTAATTGTAATTAAATAGATACCAATCTGTGCACCCTCACGCATTATAAAAGGAATAAACTGATGAATACTTGTGAAATCAATTACAGCGTATTTGATTCAATGTATGATAAGCCTAGGTTTCTACAGTGCGAGCCAGGTTTCGTAAAGACAGGTAAGGGTAATAGGCAAGAACGCAAACTCATTGAATATGGATGGACTATAATTCCCAACCTTTTTTGACTCGGTCTTAGAATTTTTAGCAACCGAATTAGCTCGGGCTGGAGGAGCCGGTGGAATCGGCTCCGTATCATCGTCAGAGGAGAACTCACCGCCACCTTGGTTAGGAAGAACCTGCTCGTCATAAAGTCTCTGATATTCCTCCTGCAAGTTAAAACTGATTGGCTCAAATACGCAGAGAATCGACTTGTTTTCATTTGAGTTGAGAGGGGAGACTATTTTGAAAACTTGGTAAACACAACCCTATCATAGATTTTCTACAATTGATTCTTAACTTTGAAATATAGAATCATAATTATTAAAGAGTTAATAACAAAAAGCAGCTCTAAACACTGATGAAAAATTAATCTATTCTAGATACTACTAATATGCAAAATATATGTTGCACACATGACAGTTGATTAATCATGGCTCCTGAACACATCTCGGGTATTAATTGCAGCGTTTTAATCTTTTGATTAGGAGTTTATACTCGACTTATATTGTATTAAACATTTTTGCGCAAGTTTATAACCGTAACCGTATTCTCTCAAATTATCGCTAAAAATTTGCAGAATATATATACTTTTTCATTTGATTTGATATTTTTTGCAAAATGCCATTATATGTAACCTGTTGACAGGCACTAAAATTTTCTTAAAAAGTTAAAATTAATTTAAGTAAAATACAGCCTTGGAAATAAATACACGGACAATCGGAAAATACGGTACGCAAACTTTAATTCATTGATAACAAAAGAAAGTTACATAATCAATGAAAAATATAATACTACGTACCTTTTTAGCTGACGCGGAGGGAAGAGGTATTCCGTGAGTTACCAGTTGGTTCTTAAACCAATCTTTAGTCCTTCCTGAAGAAGCCATTTTGACTTGTTTGCCTGATTTTGGATGATTGTTCGTCAAGAGAATGACTGCTGAAGAAGCGACGTGTGTTCAGAAAGTTAACAGAGTACTTAGACCGTTTGCCGGTCTTTTCTCAACTGCATATGGGAAACAAAATAGCAAGTGTAAATAACATAACAAAAATCAAAAAATAAATAAAACAAAGGAAGTTCACACTGAAAAACCTATCTGTTAATTACGCTCCTGCATATGATATGGCATTATTACCGCTTAAATGGCAGTTAACACTGAAACACCGGTACTGAAATCCTGATTTTTTTCAACCAAGTCTGTAACGAAAAAGGTCGAATAGGAAAACGACGCCGAAAATAAGAGAAAACTAGTGCGTCAAACGTTAAAGCTGCTGTTCAAGTTAACTGTTGGCAAAGTTTTAATATGGTTACAACAAAAAAAAATTTCACATACGAAAATTCATACAGCGAAACAACGTTTAGCAATAGTAAACTATGCCGTGCCGTAGCAATAGTAAACTATGAAAAACTGCCAGCAAATTTTAAGCTCGTCATGAGCCAGCAATTGTTGTTTGCAAAAATGTAAATATTTTAGACACTTAATTTGCCAAAATCTAAGCCTCCACGTATTATTCAAAAGAATGAATAAAAATCAAACGGGTTGCTCCAGAGCAAAGTGGAAGGTAAATGTGAATAGAAAAGGCATAGGCTTTGATTGTTTTAGGACGCTGTTAATACACTTGCATTATGGCAGTGCTAGAGTAGTGGTAGTAGGTATTCCCTGCATTTCTCCTCTTTTCTCTCATTCTTCTTCAAAATACTTTACGAGCAGTGTAAATGAAAGTATAGTAGTGGGGCGGTGTGACGAAAAGGAAGTTGAGCCAGAAATAGGTATTGGTATTCTTGCTATACTTCTTCCCTACTTTATCGTTTCTTCAGCTAGTTTCTGAAGTCACATAGCACAGCACAGCACATAGCTGAGTTTAGTTTTTTTTAGACCGTGACAAAACACAGATAGGTAGGAAAAGCGACGTTTCTCGTTGTCTTTCTTCTTTACACAGCTCGCTTATATACATAATACATACATTACAATTACATTACATTACATAGATGAACTGTTTGAACTTTGAAGTTGAGTCGGTTCCTAAAAACCGGTAGTGGTCTTGGTCGACGTTTGCATGATATTCATAATGTTATGTACGTAAACGTATTGTATGTGTATTTTTGTACACAAGCAGTAACTTTTTCATGTCTCACTTGAACATGCACAACAACTACCTATGCAATATTACGGATTTGTATTTACATATAGACAAAGCTCAACTTTCTCTCGTATAATTTGTTTAACTTGAGTAGATGAATTCTTACTGAACCATAGAAATATTTGGGGTAAGTAGAAAGCAATTGCAAACAAAGTGAGTGGATTTGTAAATACATAATACCTTAATGCAAGAACCCGCGAATAAGAAAATGTGTCTGAGAAATAAATAAAATTCACTGCTTGACTGAATTTCAGAAAAGTAATATTGAATACAAAAATGTCGTAGTTTTGTGGTGTGTAAACATTTTTAGTTGGTGTCACCCTGCTGTGAATTGTAAGTGATGTAAGTAATAACATCATTTAATTAAAGTTAAATTTAATTGTTCCAACTCTAGCTTAAAATGTGTCGTGTAGAGATTGAAATGTTTTAAATAATTTTTCATCTTTTATGACAGCTAGTAACCATCGATTTTCAAAATGGGTGAAGCTGCAAAAAAGTCTGGGGCACCAGAAAAAGTTGATATAAATTCGCAACTGGAATGGATACGATTTCGAGAAGAGACGTTGGGTCCAGCTGCATATTCGGAACCAGCCGGGTCGAAATTTTTTCGCAAGATGACAGAGAATCCACTCGTTCCCATAGGTTAGTTTTTTTTTGCTAAAGTTTTTCAATTTTTAAATGACAACTTGGTTTAATCAATTTTCTTTGTTGCAGGTGCTTTAGCTACGTTCGGTGCTCTTTCATACGGATTATGGTGTTTTCGTAAAGGTAGAGCTCAGGATTCTCAAAAAATGATGCGTCTTCGAGTCGGTGCACAAGGATTTACCATTCTCGCCATATTGGGAGGCATCTTTTTAGGAGTTAGCGGGCCCCCGCACAGTCGCCCCCCACCTTCACTTGAGG
Organism: Lepidocyrtinus dapeste; assembly: GCA_036850885.1. NCBI lineage: Eukaryota > Metazoa > Arthropoda > Collembola > Entomobryomorpha > Entomobryidae > Lepidocyrtinus > Lepidocyrtinus dapeste. The sequence goes on along the minus strand of JAANSQ010001793.1, from coordinate 1,305 downwards.
CTGGAGCAGCTCCAGCCAAAAAGTCCGATAGCGTTGCAAAGCCTTAAGGGATCTAAATATGTGAGAGACGATCTTCAGAATAAGAATGTAGGATTGTTCATGAAATTCCCAGTCGCAAAATTTTGTGAGCTTTTTAGAAAATATTGGAGGGAAAATAACAAATAAAACGTTTTGTCGATTTTAGCACAAAAGGTTCATATTTAAAGATGGCGCATATTCCTTCACTCCCCTACCTTCCCTACAACCGTGACCCACTAGATCGACACAAGTTCATGTAATTTTTTTCTTGTGAATTTGTTAATATTACAATATCTGTAATGTTTTCATTGAAAATAGAGTAATATATTTTGTGGTTATATATATCATACAACGGCTGGGTAACTTGTATTTTTGAGCGAACGAATGATAATCATTGCATATCTATAGATACCTAAGCAAATCATATTTTTATGCACTATGGAAGTTTGGTATTTGGCCCATGTGCTTCATTGAGGCATGAGTCATTTTCAGGACTCAGGTAGCTCATCTGCAGAATTTTAGTGCGTTTTTTTAGCTGTATAGGCAGCGGTCCGGATAATCCTCCTTGGTTCTTATGTTATGAAATTCTACAAGTTACGTAATACTAACATTGTTGCTCACTCCATGCATAGCAAACCATACCAAACAAAATGTTGTGGCACCTCTAACAATATCACAATGTTTGCTGACTGTTGACTAGTATTCTAAACATACGTTTGGAGACGTCTTCTCTAGAAACAAAACTATTTTCCTCCGCATGCGATGGGTAGTTCAACCAAAATGTAAATTTAACCTGATAAAAAACCAGTCGAACTCAACAATGAATTTCCCCTTTTTTCTATTACTTAAGCATGGGATAAAATTCCTCTGAAGAACACCTTTCTTACTCTTACATAGCTTAATTTTTCCACCTCAAGTATCTTTATGTGTACCTACTGACTGATGTAAATTTTCAACTTGTTGATGCACTTTTCATCCTGAAGATACATAATGTTGGTCTGGCATAGTAAATAGCTTACAAAGTAGTCTTTTCAGCAGCACTCTGGCACATATTTGGCAAAAACGCGAAAGAAGACTTTTTAGTTGCTTGGATTTAATGTTAAATCTTTGTGTCGTGATGCATACTATAAGACACATTACACAACTCATTCAACAATAACCGATAATAATATGGTTGCGAGTCGCAACGGTGAAATAATATGAAATAGTGAGCGTTAGTAGATTGTGTCTGGTCTCCACTCGTCCTTGTCTTCTTACATTTTACACTTACAAACTATCAGTGCAAAG